>PVKH010004730.1:0-22959 GCA_004027955.1 Chaetophractus vellerosus | reverse complement strand
AGAGATAAACCTAGAGAATGTTCCTTAACTACTATTGTTTGAACTAAGCTTAAACTTAATTGTCAAAATCCAGGGGTCAAGTAAAGTTTCATGAGCCTATTTACCAAATCTCATCTTTCTCAAGCTTCATGCTGAAATATAAGCACCACTTCTCTACAAAGCCACACACTTTTTGGTAACAGATTGTTGTCCAACTCAGCCAATTTGTCCTCCCCTTGATATATCTTTTGTGAATTTCTATCAGTATATTTGTCTTATTTCCATACCACTAAACATTCCTTGAGGACGAAGATACCGTCTGTTCCAAAGCTGTGGTAGACTATATCACAGTTCACATTTTTTTTTCTCTCTCTATAGGAGGATTATACCTCCTTGTCCTGTTGAACTTAGATGTGGCCTTGTGATTTGCTTTGCCAAATAAAATGTGAGGGGAGAGACAAGCGTCACCTCTCAGATGAATCCTTTGCAGCTATATTCTCTTGCCTTGCCCCTGAGATGGTGGAAGTGTGCATTGGGTTAGCACCTCCATCAGCCTGGGTTTCCAAGTGGCTATGATAAGCTGGACCCATTGCCATCCTTCATTGAACACGTGGCATGAGTAAGAAACAAACTCTTGTTTTCAGCTGCTAAGATTTTATGTCATTTGTTTCCACAACATAACTTTGCCCATCCTGATTGATTCAACCCACAATCCAAAAATTATATGATACAAAATTGTGCTCTATCAAAATTTTGTTGTGGGAGGTGAGGCATATGGGTACTCCTACAATTTCTGTATAACATTTATGTAAATCGATGTATCCTAAAAAAATTAAAATTAAAAAAAAATTTTTGTTAGAGATATTTAAACTCAGGAGAGTAGCTCTCTATCCTCCTTAATAATGCTACCCTCCCAATAATAAAGATTCTACTCCTTACTGGTGGAAAATTTTAAAAAGAAAATTTGCATGTAAAAGGAAAAAATTTAGAAAAGATGTAAGATTGTCACTTTATCTAGAAAATGTGTATAAAGAAGTTGACAAAGGAGTTTTATTGAGACTTTAAAAATAGCTATATTAAGAGAAGTGGTAAAAAAAAAAAAAAAGAGTATGGGTGGGGGAAACAGGTGTGGCTTAAGCGATTGGGCTCCCGTCTACCATATGGGAGGTCCAGGGTTCAATTCCCAGGGCTTCCTGGTGAAGACAAGCTGGCCTGCACAGCAAGTTGGCCCAAGCAGAGTGCTGGTCCATGCGGAGAGCTGGCAAAGCAAGATGTCACAGCAAAAAGAGACACAGAGCAAAGAAAATAAGAGATGCAGCAGACCAGGGACCTGAGGAGGCACAAGAGATTGAGTGCCTCTCTCCCACTCTTGAAGGTCCCAGGGTCAGTTCCTGATGCTGCCTAAAGAGAAGACAAGCAGACACAGAGGAACACACAGCAAATGGACACAGAGAGCAAACAACGAAAGAGGATGGGGGGATAAATAAATAAATCTTTAACAAAAAGAGTAATCATGGAATAATCATGATGGTCAGAGCAACAAATATTTATTATATAAGTTAAATATTAAGGACTCTCTATTACTAGAGCAAATAACCATTCTGACCATGAAAAATAGTCATTTAATAAAAAGTGTAAGAATATTTCTCTAGTGTGATCCAGGCAATATACACCCCAAAGCAGACTTTAGAACTGATATAATTTGCTTTGGAGAATCATAAATGAATCATAAAACATTCTTTCGGATAGCAAAATTTTTTTACTTTAAAATTACCATGATCAACAGCGATCCACTGCATACAAATCACTCACCAGAAAAATAATAAATCAGGCATTTTTACGCTCTATAAAAAAGCTTTGTCAGTAACTCCATCTCAGAGTAGAACATGATTATTCAGTGAAAAACTTCTTTCAGAGAATTTGGCCCAGTTTCTGTCACAAAGATAAAACATTTTCCCTTGCTTCTGAAGGGTTTATGGCCATGCTTCGTCAATTCACTTAAACAGGTACAAGATGCTGTATATGAAGTCACAGTAGTCTGTACATATATTTATTTGATCAATCATTAATTAGACAAATATTTATTGTAGACCTATGATATAGAGGGCACTATATTTTTAAAATATTACAACTTAATAGGGTGATAAGTTACATACTCATAAAGAATTACTTTGTATGACATTATGCATCATAAGTACCAAAGAGAAGGTAAAAGGAATAACTATTGGAGTTCATTGGAAAGAAGAATTAATTCCACTCAGAGTGATAAGGCATCTGAGATATTCATATTTCAACAGAAATGTATGGAGATTAGGAGATGCATTCCAGAAATAATGAATGGCATAATCTAAAAGCAGAGATAGTAAAACACAAAGACAGGAAATGAAAGGTATTCCAGTTTAGCTAAAACTCAGGGAAGTTGTGGGAAATACATAAGAGAGCAAAAAGCTAGAAAGTGCTGTTTCCCTGCAATATGCATTGTCCACATTTTCCTCCACAACAGAACCTCCAGGGCAAATAGAGACTGAATATTCCAGACTTCCTTAAAGTTAGGTATGGCCAGGTCTCTAAGTTCTAGACAATAGTTCATTGCTAGAAGTGGTGACGGCTACTTCTAGAAGTGTCCCTAAAATGAGTAGTGAAGCCCTTCTCCCTGTTTCCGTCCTTCTCACCGGAAAGTTGCTAAACTGGCTAGAGCCGAAGCAGCTACCTTCAACCATAGCGTAGAAGCCTCATGTTGAAGAAAGAAGAGCAACAAAATAAAGGAGCTTGGATCCCTGGCACTGTGAGCCATATCATCTCAGAACTACCTACATTCACATGAGGGAGAAAAAATTTCTATTTTTTAAGCCACTGTTATTTAGGTTTTTGCCACTTACAGCTGAGCCTAACCCTAAATAGTACAAATAGTATAGAACCACAGCATGCAAAGCTTTCCATATTATATTAAGGGGATTTAGGTGTTAGGAAATAGAGATGTTAGAAAACAAAGATGGAAGTGACAGTGTTCAAAGGAAAGGCAGAATTCAGTAAGAATGCTGTAAGGTAATAAGATCCGTATTATATGAAATTTCATATAAGGGATGAGGCACTGGATGAGTCTTAGGAAATTTCTTTTTCCAAAATTTATTATTTCTTTTCCCTTTTTTCTCATGTCGAATTATTTTATAACCCTTTTTTTCAGCATTTTTGCAACATTGCAATTTGCCCATCTTTGAGGGCGGCCTGCCTGTGAACAAACTCCAATCAACGAAACTTTATGGATGTAAATCCAGTAGAAAGTATTTTGATTGTATTTAGCAACATAATCTCCTATTTTTACAATATGGATTATTCACAGTGTTTGTTTTCAGCATGCTTCCCCAAGATATTCATCCTGTTTCAAGATATTTGTATGTTACTGCCTAGTGATGTGTATGAACAAAAAGCAAACTCCTTTTAATTATATCTCAAATGAGACAAAATGAAAATTCACAAAACTATTGTGAATAAAAATAATTCTAAATCACAGTATATGTGAAAACCAGTTTGCCTGCTGCTCAGGATTTTGCATGATACTGATCTTTCCATTTTTTAACAGAATTGCAAATCAAGGTTTAAGAATATTATTCTCCATAGGAGCCACAATGATACCGGTTTCATAGCTTGAATTAAATATTCCAAAGCATCAACTTAAAAATTTGACACGTTTTAATATGCTTTACTTTTATCAAGTTAATATAAATTATCTTTATAATAATTTTAACCATCTCTTCTAAGTTTGGACCTGTCAGATATTTACATATTATATCTTATTTAACCCTCACACCAATGTTGTGAGGTAGGATTACAACCATTTTACAGATTAGGAATTCAAGTTCAAAAAAGTTAAGTATACTGATTCCCAGGTTGCACGGCTAATAACCAGCTAAGCCAGGATTTACAGTAGAATTGATTACAAAACTTTTCAGTTTTCTCATACAACACACTGTATAAAGTACCATAAACATGTAAACCATAATTGTTGGATATAAAAATAACACATTTGTATTTTTATCGGGATATTTGGGTAGTTTTTAAAAAATCATAATTCAAACAAAAAGGGATTGCCGCTCCAAATGATTAAAACTAGTCATCAGATTTATCTAGTGCTTCTAATTATTTAGCTCTGCTTCATGTTGTCTACAGGACTGAGCCTAATTTACAAGTTAATACTTCTTGCTTTATGTCATGCCTTTTTACCCATCATATTTGTAACTACAAAAAATTGATTTTAGAAGTTAACTTTAGAAAGGTTCAGCTTTTCTTAGACTTGTATTATCCACAGAGTAATGTTTTCTGGAATATTTAAGTAAAATATCCTAATTAATTCTTTTAAAACCATGCCAAACCCTATGGTCATAATAGAATCCCAAGTATTTTATATCTATAAAAAATCAGAAATTCTAAATAAAGCTTTATAATAAGTTTAATGGACACATTATATCAAACAGTTCATTTTGTTATAATTGACATGAAAATAATTGATTTTCATATTAGTAAGGCAATAAATAATTGATTCCTTTTATTTGCACTGTTCTAAAAAATTAGATAAGAGATTAAAACCTGTGTCATATGTTCTGTGTTCTCTTTCCATAAAAACTAATTGTAAAAGCTGATAATATTTCAATTAGGGAATATTTGAAAAATAAAGAAAAAACAGGAAGAAAGAAAAAAGTCATGTTCCTATTACCCAGTGATAAACATTGGTGATGGTTTGGTGAATTTGTACAGTTTTTTTTTTCTTTTATCTACTCTTTTTTCTTCAACATTTTGATTTACTTTAAAAAAGTAATATGCACTTTTTAGAAAATTCAAACACAGAACTGCATTAAGTAAAAAGTGAAAGTCCACCTCGGTTCTTTCCTTCAAGACCTACCCCACACTGCAAAGAACCACCTATAAGAGTTTGCTGACTATATTTCCAGAAAATGCACAGACATATATGCATACAATTATGAATTGTTTTTCATAAAGATCTTATCAAAAGATGAGTGAAAGCAGGACTTCCAAAATGGTAGAGTGAAGATCACTGAAAATCATCCTTTCCATAAAAAGAACAATAATCTAAGGAGTGTTTCTTCAAGAAAAATTGCTGAAATTTGATGAGAACAGTAGGACTAGGGCATTGTAATTTGACTTATTCCCATTCCCCTCTGCCCACTGTAGCCTTGAAAATTGGCAGCTTCACGATGACCTTAAATGTGAAAAACAGAAGTCTTGCAGCCACTAGAGAAGGCAGACTAGGTTTATAGCTCCTCAAAAAAGTCTGATCTGAGATCATTGTCATTATTTGATCTGTCTCACAGCTCCATGGAAAAGCCCCATTTTCAGGGCATTACAGTTATTTAAGCTAGCTCAGCAGGAAAAAAAATCCCAGGGCATTTTTCAAATAACAATGTGTAAAAATTATTGCATATCACAGGTTTCTGAGGCTTTAATACCAGTTGGGCAAAGAACCTGACCAAAAACTTCAAAGGAAGCTCTGGAAAATAAGCTGTCCACTGGGGCCTTTGAAAAACTATAACATATTCCTGAGATTTAGAAAGCTGCACATATGGTGGTGCACAAGCCAAAGAAAGACCTGAGAGTGTCTCATTCTCTCACACTGGCTGGCCTCCAGGCCCTGTGCAAGCAGGAGGCAAAAGCTAAGGCAAAGTTGTTGTAAACTGCTAGAGAGTTGAAGGAGAGTCCCTACACGCAGAGATCCTTTGCAAAGGGTAGAAGAATTATTGGTTAAGGCATTTAAAATCATCAACTCACCATTAAACTAACTGAATAGAGATTTCAGTGACCTCGCTTTACAGGGGATAGAGGCTTTACAGAAGTAATCCAGAAAAGTCGCTAAACAAACAGCAGCAAAAATGAATAGAAACACTAATGACAAAAAAACCTGGGGAGGTGGGGTGCAGGTACTTATTTCTGTAATTGACATATTATATTATCTAAAATGTTAAGGTTTTTTTTAAATCAGTAAAAACACAAAGAAATAAGAAATTATGGCTGTTGTATGGGCAGGGAAAGCAGTGAATAGAAACTTTCCCTAAAAGATTCAGATTTGGACGTACATTTTTTTAAAAAAACATTAAATTAACTATTATAAGTCTGTTCAAAACTACAGGAAATCATACCTAAAGAATGAAAGGAAAGTATGACAGTGTTGCCTCACCAAATAGAGAACATCAATAAAGATATAGAACTTATTTTTTAACAAAAGAATAAAATGGTAGCTCTGGAGTTAAATATTACAATAAGTGTAAATAAAAATTGACAAAAGGGGCTCAACAGCAGATTTGAGATGGCAAAGAATGAACAAACTTAAAGATGGGTCAATTGAGGGGCCAGCTGTATAGCCCAGTGGATAGGGCGCCAGTATACCACATGGGAGGCCCCGGGTTCGGTTCCCGGGGACCTCTCCTAGCAGGCAGACTGCCTTGAGAAGGGCAAGCTGCCATGGGCGGGGCAGAGCCGCCATGGGCGGACAGAACCGCCATGGACAGGGCAAAGCCGCCATGGACAGGGCAAAGCCGCCACGGGCAGGGCAGGTAGCCCGTGAACGGAGCGCAGCCAGCCACCCGCGAACTGAAGCAGAGCTGGCCGTGAATGGAAGCAGAAGCCACCCACAAGCAGGGCAAAGCCGCCTGTGCGGTGACCAGTCTCAGCACGTCGCCGCAGCGGGGGAGAGACAAAGCAGACAGAGAGGAACACAAGAATGGACACACAGCAAGAGCAAGCAGAAAGGGGGGTTGGGGAATGTAATAAATAAAAAATAAGTCTTTAAAAAAAAAAAGATGGGTCAATTGAGATTATCTAGTCTGAAGAACAGAAAGAAAAAAGAAGGAAGAACATTTAACAGAGTCTAACGATCTATGAGACAACACCAAGCATGTGAACATTATGGAAGTCTCAGAAAGAGAAGAGAGAAAAGGAATGGTGCAAAAACATTTTTTTTTAAATAATGGTGAAAACTACCAATACACGAGGAAAAATATGAATCTACAAATTCAAAAACTCAAAAACTCCAAGTAGGATAAACTCAAAGAGATCCATACTGTGTGACACATTATAATCAAACTGTCAATTGCCAAAAACAAGGGAAAAGTCTCAAAAGCAAAAGGGAGAAGCAAATCTTCACAGAAGCAGCTTGTCACATACAAGTGATCTACAACAAGGTTAACAACAGATTTCTCATTAGAAGCCATGGAATCCAGAAGGCAGTGAGAAGATATATTTAAAATGCTTAAAGAAAAAAAATTCACCCATGAATTCTATATCTGGAAAAATTATTCCTCAAAAAAAAATACTTTCCCAGGTAAATAAATGGTAAAGGATGTTCATCACCAGTAGATCTGCCCTAAAAGAAAGGCTAAAGGGATTCCTATAGGCTGTAATGAAAGAACAGTAGACAGTAACTCAAAGCTATGCAAAGAAATAAAGATCTCTGGTAAGTTAACTACATAGATAAATATAAAAGCAGATATTATCATAGTTTTGTTTGGTTTGTAACTACTATTTTTGTTTCCTATATGATTTTAAAGACAAATGCTTAAAACACTAATTATAAATCTATGGTAATGGACATATAGTGTATGAAGCTGTAATATGTGACAATAACAACATAAAGGGGGGTGGAGCTGCACAGGAGCAGAGCTAATGTATGTTATTCTAGCTAAGCTGGTTTCAGTTCAAACTAGATTGGTATAAATTTAGGATCTTGAGTATAATCCTCATAGCAACCACTAAGAAAATAACTAAAAATATACAGAACAGGAAATGAAGAGATAATCTAAAATGGAACACTAGAAGAAAATCAATAAAACAGAGAAGAAAGCAGTATTGCAAAAAATGAAAAATGAAAAGGATATAATATAGAAAATGAATGCCAAAATGGAAGGAGTTCTTCATTATCAGTAATCACTTTAATTTTAAATACATTAAATTCACCAACTAAAGATAGAGATTGGTGTAGTGGATTTTAAAACGATCTAAATATACGTAGCCTATCAAGTACACTCTTTGGATACAAAGAAACAAATAGGTTCAAAGAGAAACAATGGAAAAAGATATTTCATGCAAATAGTAACGAAAAGGGAGCAAGGGTTGATATACTAATATCAGCAAAGTAGATTTTAAATCCAAAATTGCTATGAGAAACAGAGAATAACATTATATATTGATAAAATATCAATCCAACAAGAAAATTTAACAATTATAAATATATATGTACCAAAAAACAGGACCCCAAAATATATGAAGCAATGATAGAATTGAATGGTGAAATAGATAGCTTTATAAAAATAGTTGGAGAATAAGTACTTCACTTTAAATAAAGGATAGAGCACCCAGACAGAAAATCAATAAGGAAATAAAAGATTTGAACAAAACTATAAACCAACTAGACCTAACAAACATCTATAAAACAAACCACCACCGGTAGTAGAAAACACATAATTCTCAAGTACACACGGAACATTACACAGGATAGACCATATGTTAGGCCATAAAATATTTCTCCATAAATTTAAAAAGATGGAACTCATAAAAGTATCTTCTCTAACCAAAATGGAATGAAACTAGAAATCAGTAACATAGGGAAAACTGGAAATTTTGCAAATAGGCAAAAATTAAACATACTGTTAAACAACCATTGGCTCAAAGAAGAAATCATTAGGGAATTTAGAAAATACCATGAAATAATGAAAATGAAAACATAGCATATCAAAACTTATGGGATGCACTAAAGGCAGTGCTGAGAGGGACACATATAGCTTTAGATTATAGATTAGAGCAAAAGTAAACAGAAAAGAGAATAGAAAAATCACTCAATAGAGAGAATAGATGAAACAAAAAGCTGATTCTTTGAAAAATTCAATAAAATTAACAAACCTTCAGCTATACCATTTAAGAAAAATGAGCAAGGATGCAAATAACAAACCAGAACCCAAAGTGGGGATATTACTACCAAACTTACAGAAATTAAAGGGATTATAAGAGAATATTATGAAGAATTGTATACCAACAAATTAAATAATATAGATGAAAGGAAAAAATTCCTAGAAATTACCAAAACTAAATCAATAAGAATTTTAAAACTCTCAACAGACCAATAACAAGGAAAGAGATGGAATTAGTAATCAAAAACCTCTGAACAAAGAAAACACCAGGACCATATTGCTTCACTGGGGAATTCTACCAACATTTAAAGAATTAACATCAGTCCTACTCAAACTCATAAAAAAAACAGAAGAGGAGGAAGCACTTCCTAACACATTTAATGAGGCCAACATTACACTGATACAAAGCCAGGCAGACACCAAAAGTAAAGGAAACTACGAACCAAAATCCCTTATGGATGGATGCAAATATCCTCAACAAAATACTAGCAAACCAAACCAAACCAAATCCAACAGCACATTAAAAGGATTATATACCATGACAAAGTAGGATTTGCCCTAGGAATGCAAGAGTATTTTAACATAAGAAAATCAATGAATGTAATATATCACATTAGTAGGCTGAAGGAAAAAGAACATGATAATCTAAATAGACACAGGAAAAGCACTTGACAAAATTCAAAACCATTTCATGATAAAAATCACTCAGCAAACTCAGAATAGAATGAAACTTCCTCAACATAACAAAAAGCATTTATGAAAACCACTGCTAGCATCATACTCAATATTCCCCTAAAATCAGGTACAAGACAAGGATATGCATTTCACCACTGCTATTCAACACTGCACTGGAAGTTCTAGACAAAGCAATTAGCAAGAAAAATAAATAAAATGCATCCAAATTGGAAAGGAGGAAGTAAAACTTTTTCTATTTACAATAAATATCAAAAGATGACTAGCTAGAAATGATAGGTGAACAGGTTAATAGATAATAAAGAGAAACAGATTTTATATGCTTAAATATATATTCTATATATAAATATATATGGATTCAAGAGAGAGAGAAAAAATATCAACAAATTCATGGAAAAAAAGCACTAATGCGAATAATCAAATTCAGCAAAGCTGCAGGTTACAAGATCAACATAGAAAAACAATTTGTGTTTCTATATACCAACAATGAACAATATGAAAAGTAAATTAAGAAAACAATTCTATATACAAAAGTATCCAAAATAACAAAACACCTGTAATAAATTTACCAAGGATGTGAAAGATTTGTTTACCGAAAACTATAAAACACTGTTGAAAGAAATTCAAGAGGCATCCATGTTCATGGATTAGAAGACAATATTATAAAAATGACAATACTCCCCAAATTAGGCTACAGACACAATCAATCCCTATCAAAATTCCAAAGGATGTTTGGCAGAAATGTAATAGCCAAAACAATATTGATAAAGAAAAAAAAAACATTGGAGGGCTCACACTTCACAAATTCAAAACTTACTACAAAGCTACAGTAATCAAAATCCATGTGTAACTGGCCTAAGTATAGACATACAGATTAGCAGAATAGAATTGGGAGTACAGATAAGCCCAAACATCTATGGCCAATTGATTTTTTTTAGGAGGTACTAAGGATTGAACCCAGGATCTTGTACAATGCAAGTAGGCACTCAACCACTTGAGCTACATCCACTCCCCCAATTGATTTTTGACAAGGGTAGCAACATGATTCAGTGGATGAAAAAATAGTCTCTTCAATAAATTGTTCTGGGAAAACTGGATAACCACATGCAAATGAATGAAGTTAGACCTAAAAGAGCTAAAACTTTAAAACTCTTAGAATAAACCATAGGGATAAATTTTCCTTATGACCTCAGATCTGGGAAATGTATTCGCATAGATGATACCAAAAGCACAAGCAACAAAGGGGGGGAAAGTAGACCAATTGACTTCATAGAATTTTAAAAATGTGTGCATCTGTGTGAGGGTTAAAAACACTGTAAGGGTTAAAGACTCGGGCAGTGGCTCAACTGCTAGATCAGCTATTAGCTCACAATGTCCTTGGCGACACATACTCCCTGGGCACAGCAGAAATGATTCTGGGGAGTTACATTTTGTGTTCTTTTTGTGTAATATTTGAGTGATATCAGTAGTGTATGAATAACCCTGCACTTAAAGAGCAGCCATGCTTGCTTGCCTGTTTTGTCTGGAGCAGACTGGCTGTGTCAGTATGAGCAAACTTTCCTCTCCGCCTAAGTTTTTCTTCTGCCTACCTCCCTCATGGGCTCCCACAGTGAATGCAGTGCATGGCATCTAAAGACATTATCAAGAATGTAAAAAGACAACCTCAAGAATGGGAGAAAATATTTGCAAGTTATATATTTGGTAAGGGTTTTTTTTTTTTTTAAGATTTATTTATTTTATTACATATCTTCGCTTCCCCCCGCTGCGGTGACGTGCCGAGAGTGGTCACTGCGCAGGCGCGGCTTTCCCCGCTTGTGGGCGGTCTCTGCGTCCATTCACGGCCGGCTTTCAGTTCGCGGGTGGCTGGCTGCGCTCCATTCGCGGGCGACCTGCCCTGCCCGTGGCGGCTTTTGCCCTGTCCGTGGCAGCTTTTTGCCCTGCCCACGGCCGGCTCTGGCCCGCCCATGGCGGCTTGCCATTCTCAAGGCGGTCTGCCCGCTAGGAGAGGTCCCCGGGAACCGAACCCGGGGCCTCCCATGTGGTATGCCGGCGCCCTATCCACTGGGCTATCAAGCCGGCCCCTTGGTAAGGGTTTAATAATCAAATTAAAGAGCTCTTACAACTCAGCAAAAAAAAAAAATTTAAAAATGGGCAAAGGACTTAAAAATTTTTTCTCTAAAGAAATATATTAATGGCCACAAATACATGAAAAGATGTTCAACATCATTGGTCATTAAAGAAGTGTAAATTAAAACCCCAATGAAATATACCACTTCACAATCACTAGGATGACTGATTTTTAAAAAATGAAAAATAACATATTTTGGTCAAGATGTAGAGAAACAAAACACCCTTGTACATTGCTGGTGGGAATGTAAGTGTACAGTCACTGTGGAAAACAATTTGGCAGTTCCTCAAAAAGTTAAACATAGAATTACCACATAATCAAGCAATTCCAGGTATTCATCCTAGGTATTCATCCAAAAGAAATGAAAGCATATGTCCATGCAGAAACTTGTATATGAATGTTTATAGCAGCATTATTCATAATAACTAAAAGGTATTTTTTATACAACCAAGTGTTATTCTAAATGTGCAAAGCAGAAAGCACAACTCAAAACTCTAACTTGGGAAGATCTGCCAGTGACCCCGGAGGTGGCCCTGTTTGGATGGCCCATGGCCAGCTTTTGACAGAAAAGAGCCTCAGGTACTAGGGGGCTCATGGTGCAAGGGGGGATGCTCCTCGCCTAGAAGTCAGAACTTCTTGCTAAAGAAGAAACAAGCCAAATGTCCATCAACAGATGAATGGATAAGCTAATTCCATTATATGCATGCAGTGGAATATTATTCAGCCATAAAAAGGAACTAAGTATTGATGTTACAACATGGAAGAGCCTCAAAAAAACACGCTATGTAAAAGAAACCAGACACAAAAGATGACATATTGTATGATTTCCTTCATATGAAATCCAGGATAGGCAAATAATAGAAACAGAAAGTACAGGAGTGGTTGCCAAAGATAGGGGAAGGGGTAAATATGGAGTGATTACTAAGAGGGTATAGGGTGTTTGTTTGAGGTGATGAAAAAGTTTTGAAACTTGAAAGAGGTGGTGATTGCACATGATCATAAACACCCTAAATGCCACTGAATGGTACACTTTAAAATGGTTTATTATTTGTTATGTATATTTCACCTCAATAAAAAGAAAGTGAAAGAGAAATTAAGACTTTCCCATATAGGAGGCCCCGGGTTCGATCCCCAGGGCCTCCTGGTGAAGGAGCTCCCAGGGGGTGTGGTGGGCTCAGGGCCTGCGCAGCTTGGTGAGTGGGCTGGTTCAACAAAGGAAGACGAGCAGCAAGGGATGGATAGGTAAATAAATAAATAAAAGTGTTCCCAAGGGCTCTAGAGACATCTGGACACTACAGACAGAACACACAAGTCCATGAAACCAGCACCCTGTCAGTGGGTGTAATATATTATAACCTATTTCTCTAATGTAACTAATGTAACAGAGTTAGACTCAAAAAAAAAGAAAGAAAGAAAGAAAGAAATACTGGAGAAAGACCTTCAGGGTGAAATGAAAGAACACTAGAGAGTAACATGAATCCACATGAAGAGATAAAGCACCAATAAAGATACTACATGAGTAAATATAAAAGACAGTATAAATGTATTTTAGTTTTCAACTTATTTCTTCTCCTTTCTGATTTAAAAGACAATTGCAGAAATCAATAATTATTAAACCACATTGATGGACTTGTGGAGTATATTCATGTAATTTGTGAAAATTATAGCACAAAGGAGGAGGGATGGAACAGAGGTATATTAGAAAAAAGTTTCTGTGTACAATTTAAATTAGGTTAGTATTAATGCAAACTAGATTGGTTTAAGTTAATATGCTAATTGAATCCTCAGGCTGATCACTAAGAATAAACCTCAAAAACTATATATTAAAAGAAACAAAAAGGGAATGAAAATGATATGCTAAAAAAATAATGATTTAACACAAAAGAAGGCAGTAACAGAGGAAAAGAGGAACAAAAAAAGATTTAAGACGTAAAACAAATAGAAAAAAATCAAACATGAATTCCAAATTTTCAGTAATTGCCCTACATATAATGGATTATGTACTCTGATTACAAGGCAGAGATGGACGAAAAGCATTTTTAAAATGACCGTACTGTGCTCAATAAAGTTTGGGGATTTAACGCAAAAAAAAAAAAAAAATGACCGTACTATATGCTGTCTACAAAGGACACATTTTACATTCAAAGACACAAATGGGTTGAAAGTAAAAGGATGGAAAATTATATATCATGCAAACTAACCAAAAGTGACTATACTGATATCAGACAAAAAAAGACAGTAAGACAAAATTGTTACTAGAGACAGAGAAAGACATAGTATAATGATAAAAGTATAAATCCATGAAGAAGACATCACAATTACAAACGTGTATGCCTAACAACAGAGTCCCGAAATTCATAAAGCATAAACAAAAAGAACTGAAGGGAGAAATAGACAATTCAATAATAAGGACTGAAGACTTTCATGGCCCTCCTACAATAATCAATAGAACAACTAGACAGAAGTTCAACAATGAAATTGAAGATTTGGACAGCACTATAAATCAAATAGACTTAACAGACATCTGTTAGGCACACCACCCAAAAGCAGTAGAACACACATTCCTTTTAAGCACTCAAGGAATATTATACAGGATACTATATGCTAGGCCATAAAACAAACCTCAACAAACTTAAAAGGATTGAAGCCTTACAAAGTATGTTCTCTGACCGCATGGAACCAGTAAAAGTAAGAAATTTGGGAAATACGGGGAATTAAACAGCAAACTTCTAAATGGGTCAACGAAGAACTAAAAGGAAAATTGAAAAAAATAAAAAAACTTTGAGAAGAATGAAACAAAAGCACAACTTACCAAAACTCAAGGGATGAAGTTAAAACAATGATTGGAGGGACATTTGTTGCTCTAAATGCCTATATTAAAAATGAAGAAAAACCACAAATCAATAACCTAATCTTCCACCTTAAGTAACTAGAAAAAGAAGAATAAAAGAAGCAAGGAGAAAGAAGGAAATAATAAAGATTAAGGCAGAACTAAATGTAATAGAAATTAGTTTAAAAAATGAGAGAAATATTTGCAAATGAAAATTTAGTTCTTTGGAAATATCAACAAACTTGACCAACATTTAGCTAGTCTGACCAAGAAAAAAGAGAGCAAGCTCAAATTACTAAAGTCAAGAATGAAAGAGTGGTCATCTCCATGGAATGCAGAATAATGGCCCCATAAAGATGTCCTAATACATTCCTCAGAGCCTTACATAGGAAAAGGGATTTTGCAGGTGTGATTAAATTAAGGACATTTAGATCTGACTATTATCTGTATTATCCAGGTGGGCCAAGCCTATTTCATAGTTCCTGAAAATTGAAGAAACTTTTCCTTCCATGGTCAGAGGTAAATATGACTGTGAAAAATGGAAAGAGGATGCAAAGTTGCTGGCTTTGAACTTGGAGGAAGAGGAGCAGGAGCAGGATTGTGATCCACAATCTCTAGAGCTCAAAAAGACAAGAATCTGTATTGATTCTCCCCTAGAGCCTCTAGAAAGATATGCAACCCTTCTGAGACTTTGATTTTAGTCCAATAAAACCCGTGTCAGGATTCTAACCTATACTAATGTAAGATAATAAATTTGCATTGTTTTAAGCCTCTAAATTTTTACTAATGTGCCATATCAACAATAGAAAACTGGTACAATCACTAGTGACTTAGAAATTTCCAAAAAAGATTGTGAGGAAATACTATGAACAACTGTATGCCAAAAATTTAGATAAACTTAGATGAAAATGGGCAAATTTCTAGAAAGATACAAACTAAAGAAATTGACTCAAGAAGAAACAGAAAAATTGAATAGATTTATAATAAGAGATTGGATTAGTAATTTTAAAACTTCCCATTCACAATTGTTAAAAGATGGAAACAACCCAAGAGTCCATCTACTGATGAATGGATAAACAAAATGTGGTATATACATACAATGGAATACTTTTCAGCTGTAAGAAGAAATAAACTTGGGGTGCATATGACAACATGGATGATCCCTGAGGATATTATGTTGAGTAAAATAAGCCTGACACAAAAGGACAAATATTGTATGGTCTTACTAATATGAACTAAATACAATGAGTAGACTCATGGAATTAAACTCTAGAGTATAGGTTACCAGGAGATAGAAAAAGGGTTGATAAGGGGGAGCAGATGCTTAATGTATATAGAATTTTTAATAAGGTTGATTGTCAACATGTGGAAATGGATAGAGTTAATGGCAACACATTATAGTGAGTATAACTAACACTGATGATTTATGAATGTGATTGTAGCTGAAAGGGGTAGTCTAGGGATGGAAATGTCAATTGAAAGGAAGTTAGAGGATAATCTAGGGACTGTGCAACATAAGGAACTCGGTGCTGGATGAGGATTACTGTTAATTGTACAACTACAAGAAAGTTCTATGAACTAGAGCAAATGTATGTCACTATTACAAGGTGTTAAGCATATAAGAGGAGTGGGTGTAGCTCAGTGGTTGAGCACCTTCACCTTCTTCCCATGTTTGAGGTCCCCAGTTCAATCCCTAAAAAAAAAAAAAAAAAACAGAATAGATTATATATGGGGAAAATACAACTAGTGTAATTATGGTCTATGGTTAACAGTATTATTATAATAATTTTGCATCAATAGCAAAGAAAATACTGTATCAATACTAAGGGTCAACAATAGAGGGGTATAAGGAGTATGGGATTTTTCCTTTTAGAGTAATGAAAACATTCTAAAATTGAAGTGATAACAGCACAACTTTGTGATGAAACTGAGTTCTGCTGATTATACACTTTGGATGGATCGTACAAGGCATGGGACCATATAACACAGTGAACCCTATGGTGGAAATGGACTGTGGTTAACAGCACGAATAGAAGAATGTTCTCTCATGAACTATAACAAATATACAATATTAATACATGGTGTTAACAAGAGGAAGATTTATGGGAAAAATATACCAAATATATGCAATGGACTATAGTTAGCAGTAATATTTTGAAGATGTTCTTCCATCATTTGTAACAAATGTTCCACAACAATGCAAGGTGTTGGCGGTGGGGGGAGTTATGGGAATCCTGTATGTTTTACATGATTATTTTGTAAACTCACAACTTCTCTAAAAATTAAAAATTAAAAAAATTTCCCATATAGAAATCTCAGGCCTTGATTGGTTTCACTGGTAAATCCTACCAACATTTAGAGAAGAATTAATAACAAACCTTCATGAATGCTTCCAAATATTCAGAGGAGAGAAAAATTCCCAACTTAGTCTATAAGGCCAGTATTATCCTGACACCAAAACCAGACAAAATACCACAAGAAAAGAAAATTATGTAGCAATAACCCTTAGTAATATAGGTCCAAAAATTCTCCATAAAATCCTAGCAATGCTAGTCAAATCCAGGAACATACGAAAAGGCTTATACATCATGAGCAAGAGGGATTTATCCCAGGATTTCAACATCCACATATCAATGAATGTAACACACCACATTAATAGAACAAAGGACATCCACATAGCAATGAATGTAACACACCACATTAATAGAATAAAGGTCAAAAACACATGATCATCTCAAAAGACAAAAAACAAGCATATGAAAAATTCCAGCACCCTTTCATGATAAAAAACACTCAACAAACTAGGAATAGAAAGGGACTTCCTTCACCTGATAAAGGTCATCTAGAAAAAGCACACAGCTAACTTCATACCCAATGATGAAAGACCATTGATGTTTTCCCTGCTAAGATCAGGAACTTTGTGATGGATATCTGTACTTGGATATCTGTACTTGCTACTTGCCACTTCTATTCAACATTAAGATTCTAGCCAGAACAATTAGGCAAGACAATGAAAGAAAAGACATCCATATTAGAAAGGCAGAAGTAAAACTACCTCTAGTTTCAGATGACATGATCTTGTACATTAAAAAATCCCAAAGAATCCACAAACAAATTACTAGAACCAATAAACAAGTTCAACAAGGTTGTGGTATAGAAGATCAATATATGAAAGTCAATTGCATCAAAAACTCCACTTCTGGCAAGAAGGGATAGGTGTATTTTTCTCTATTCCTCCGTCTAAGAGCAGTTTAAAACCCTGAACATTTTATAGAAAACAAACAGAAGTTTGAAATACTCTGAAACATGGGAAGAAGACAGACCAGCTAGATAGCTCAGGAGGTCCTCAGGCTAGGGACCAACAATATATCAGATTAGTATCACCAGAAGCCCAGTATAAGCCTGAACTCCTACCCACACCCATTCATAACAACGATCGCCTCCCCCACCGGGTGTCAATGGAGGTCAAGTGGAGAGCTTGGACTTCTGTAGTCACCTGGAAGGAAGAAGTACTACCCCTCTTTCCCCCACCAGAGCAATGTCAAAGGAGGCCCACGAAAATGAGATTCAAATAAGACCCAGACTTTTATAATACCACCAAATATCCAGGTATTAATCAAGACTTACTCATCATACCATGAACCAGGAAGATTCAACTTGCAGAAGAAAAGACAATCAACACTTGCCAAAAATAAAATAACACAGATGTTAGAATTACCTGACAAGGATTTTAGAGCAGCCATCTAAAAATTCTTCAATGAGCATTTACAAACACACTTGAAACAAATGAAATATTATTCAGCAATGAAAAAGAATGAAGTCTTGATCCATACTCCAACTTGAATGAAACTTAAAACATTATGCTAAATTAAAGAAGCCAGTTACAAAGGCCACATGTTGCATGATGCTGAAATTCCCAAAATAAGCAAATCCACAGAGACAGAGGGTAGAATAGTAGTGGCCAGGGGCTGGTGGGTTGGGGAAAAATAGAGTGGTTGTTATCGGCTCTAGGGTTTGTTTGCTGAATGTTAGAAATATTCTGAAATTGATTGTAGTGATGGCTGCTCAACTCCATGAATATAATAAAACTACTGAATTTTATAGTGTGTTAATTTTACAGTAAGCAAATTTTATCTCAATAAAGCTGTTATTTTAAAATTTCTGTAGTTTATTGAATTTAAGGATTTTCTAATGTTGCATCATCTTGCATTCCTAAGAAAATCACTAACGCTCATGACACATTATTCTCTAAATACAGACCTGAATTATGTTTGAGAATATTTTATCTAGAAATTTTAATCTAATTTTTTCATGAAATAAATCTATAAATTATTCCTTTCATACTGTCCTTTTCCAATTTTGTCATTATGGCTAGACTGAAGTCATAAAATTATTCAGTAACTCTTCTCCTTTTTCTGTAGCTACAACAATTAAAATTGAGTAGACAGTATCGTTTCCTTGAAGTTTCATATATTTGAACCATAAAACTCTCTGGGCCTTGTATCTTTTGGAGCATCAGATGTCCCCCTTTTCTATGCTAATGTAAATGTATTATTCTTATGTCTTCTATCATTTCATTGGAATCTAGGATTCATAGGGAGGTATCATATGTGCTCAGTTAGATTTTTATATTTGTCGTTTTGGGCTTTTTAAAATACGTGTATATGATCATATTTAGGAATATTGTGACTTACAGTCCATTCTATCATAAACATTTTCACAACCTATAAATTAGTCATAAGAACTGATTTAATGACAAGCTATTATTTCATCTATGGAATTCACCACAGTACGCTTAACCATTCTCTTATTTTTAACATTTAGGTCACTTCTAATTTTTACTAGACCTAGATGTACTTCTCTATACATAAAGCTTTTCTCTATTTATGATTGTATCTCAGCATAGATTACCAGAAATGGAATTATTAGCTCAAAGATCATAAATATTTTAAAGTTTTCATACATGGTATAATATCATTTTCCAAAAGCATTATATCACTTCACCAACATTATAATTGCATTTTTAATATTTGATAAATCAAAGGCAGACAAAACCTATGGTTTTTCTAATATTCATTTTTCCAACTACTGATGAGGTTAAACATTTATCATATTTTTTACTATTTCTCTATATTTGTTACCTCTGTCCATTCTATTTGGGTTCTTAGTGTATTCATTATAAACTTCTGTGGCACAAATAGCAGCTCTCCACGTATCACACTTGCTGTGAAAATTTCCTCCATTGACTGATTACTTTTTTTATCTTTCCATTTCCAGACATACTCTTCTTAAATGTAGTGTAAGCCATCACTCTTTTCTCTGATTTATTTAATTAATTTAACAAAAAGTCATCTCACAACTAGAGATTTGAAACATATATTGATTTAGAATTTTCTTTTATTTTTGTTTTGATAATTTATATTAATTCCACTTGAATTTACTTTGCTTACTTTTTAAAAAAATAATTCTGCATTATTTTTCCATTTGGTTCTTGTGTTGGTCAGGGTTTTAGCTACAAACAACTGAATCCTCTATGGCTAATTTAAACTAAAAAAACAAACTAATTAAGTGATATAGGCTAGTTCACAGAATTGTTGAGAGGGCTGGAGAACCAAAATTGAAACTAATCTTCCAGGAATAATAATAATAAAATCATACCCAAGAACTGACCTGGTGAAAAACTGTGGCCAATGTCACTTCTGCCACCATTGCCAAGTCTCAGGCCTAGAATTTTATTTACGGCCATCATTACTTCTTCCAGCACCAAAATCAGTTCTTCATTAAGAAATTGATCTTGCAACCAGTGCCAGGCACTAGCAAAACAGAAGCTGCATGGGATATCTGTTTCTTCCAAATCAAAATCTTATGCATGTCTTTGTTTTCTGGGCTGCCACAACCTCCACCATCCAATGGGTTGATCAAACAACAGAAATGTATTGGCTCGCAGTTTCAGGGGCTAGAAGGCTTGCTTTCTCCAGGGGCCAAAGCATTCAAACTGACAATCCCTGCCTTCTGGGCTTTTCTGTCACAGGGTGATGTCCTCTCCTTTCTCTTCTGGTTCCGCTGACATCTAGCTTCCGGCCTCTGGCTCCTCCCCAAAGCTTTCTCTGACTGTGCCTGAATTTCTTTTTCTTATGAAGGACTCCAGGAACCCAATTAAGGCCCACTCTCATTCAGTTAGGCCACAGCTTAACTAAAATAACATCCTCCAAGGTCCTATTTACAAATGGGTTCACACCCATAGGACCACAGATTAGGACCTGACCATGCCTTTTGCAGGGGACCTGATTCAGTCCCCAACAGCATACATCCGATTTGCTCAACTAAGTCATGTGCCTAAACTCTAGCTATGAGAGAGCTGAGAATTTTTAGTTCTGACTTTTACATTAGGGGGCAAGACTCACAACACTGTAATCTCTCCTAAACATGCAAAATGGGCCTCCACTTATAGAACAAATGTCCACAACAGTTGTCTTTGGCAAGAGTCCACTATTTCCTCTAAATTTTTCTGCTTTATATTTACCTGCTTGTTTTAAATTAATAAAAGTTTATCTATGTTAACAATACAGTACATTTAAATTTTAGATAAATATCCAGATAGTGTCATCTCCTCTGAGTCCAAAGATAAGGAACATGGGCTTTGGATCCCAGGGCTCAAATTCTAGTTGTGTCTCTTATTAGTTGTGTGACTTGCACAAGTTGATTGCTTCAGCGTCCTCTTACATAAAATGGATATGGTTACAATACCTACTTTATAGATCATCTTGAGCATCAGATGAGTTAATAGGTATAAAGTGCTCAAAATAGTGCCCAGCATAAAATATACACTATGTGTCTTAGTAATTTTTTAAAAATCTTCTTCCCCAAGGTATTCTTTGCCCTGCTTGAAAATTTTCCATTTGCTTCTACCCTTAACTTCTGCCCTTAGCCAGTTTTCAGTCTAAGCTGTCAACTTCTGTTCTATTTCACAACTCTGCACCTTAGACATTTGCTTCTGATGCGGAACTCTGTTAAATGCTATCTGAAATGCTTTGAAAACCATGACTTCATTGCCCAGTATAACAGCACACAACAGTAGTGCATAAGTAAAAATGATCTCAAAATTACAAGTAGATATTGAAGAAAGTGATTCGGAGCCTCTTTTCAAAACACATACAAAGCTGCATAATAGTAATTGTACTTATTGAGCATTTAATATTTGCCTAGCCTCATGCTAAATATTTCAAATTATATCAAATAAAATTGCAATAAAATTTTTATAATAATTTATTTTTTCTTTTTAATTACGGTAACAAAAATCATTTTAACCATTTTAAGTGGACAATTCTTTGATATTAAGTACATTGACAATACTGTAACTTTCACCACTATTTCTAGACCCTTTTCAACATTCTATCCAAAGCTCATACTCATTTAACAATAACTTTCCATCCCCTCCTTCCACCCTCCTTGCTTACCATTCTTCTGCTTTCTTCTTTATGAATTTGCTTGTTCTAAGTTTTTGATATAAGACAAATCATACAATATTTGTCCTTTTGTGCCTGGTTTATTTCACTCAACATGATGTCTTCAAGGTTCATCCATGTTGTAGCATGTATTAGCACCTCACTTCTTTTCATGGCTAAATAATATTTCATTGTATGCATATACCACATTTTGTTTGTCCATTCATCTGTTGATAGACACTTGGATTGCTTCTACCTTTTGACTATTGTGAATAATGGGTCAATGAACACTTGCGTGCAAGTATCTGTCCTAGTCCCTGCTTTCAATTGTTTTGGTGTATGCATTGGATTGGCATTGCCAGGTCATAAGGTAATTAATTCTATTTTTAACTTTCCAGGAACTGTCAAACTGTTTTCCATAGTGGCTGCACCATTTTACATTGTCACTAACAATGTTCAAGGGTTCCTATTTCTATACATCTTCACCAATGCTTGTTATGTTCAGTTTTTTTTTTTTATAATAGCCATCCTACTAGCTGTGAAGTGGTACTATCATATTGTCGTTTTGCTTTTCATTTCTTTAATGGCAAATGATGTTGAGCATCTTTTCTTATAGTTATTGGCCATTTGAATATCTTCTTTGGAGAAATATCTATTCAAATCCTTGGTCTAATTTTTAATTGGGTGTTTATCTTATTGAGTTGTATGAGTTCTTGATTTATTCTACATATTAAGCTCTTATCAGATATATGATTTCTTAAATTTTCTCTCCCATTCTATAGGTTGTCTTTTCACTTTCTGGAAAGCAATAAGATTTTGAGGTTTTTGCTTTGTAGGTGGGTATTATCCTCTCCTTATTTTGAGGAAAATGAAGCTTCAAAAATTTGACTTCCATATTTTGTGTATTAGTTTCCTATTGTTGCTGCTCCAAATTACCATATACTTAGTGGCTTAAAATGACTCAAATTTCAC
>PVKH010004729.1:0-22961 GCA_004027955.1 Chaetophractus vellerosus | reverse complement strand
ATTTATTGTTGTCTAAACCTGACTCTGTTTCTTCCTTCCTGTACCTTTCTTTGGACCAAGTGCTGCATCTCACATGCAGAAATTTTATGCTAATGGCTTTGTAATGTAACATGTTCTCAGTAGGGTCTACTGTGGTACGGTTATTCTTCCTGAAACCTCTTAAGGCTCCTTGAATGCCCCCCTTCTCTAGTATAACACTCTTTCTTTTGACAGCTGTAGTCTGCCTCTGAGGTTCTATGCACAGTATCTCCCTAGAGACCCTTGGCCTCCGTGTAACACTATGGCACATTTGCCTCAATAGACTTTTCCGGTATTCCCCTGTATTGTTTTTAGAAATCTTTCTTTCTAGGGGACCACCACCTTTCTCCTAGTCTTTCATCATGGGTGCTTACTCTCCTCTCCAATTATTGAATACATTGTATCTTCTTAAAGTTGAGACTTGAAAGCACAAAACCATAAGATAATTCTCAAAGGTAAATAGCTCCTGTTCCGCATGAAACATACTGCCTGATGTTCTGACTCTTCTGCTGAAAGCTAATGTGCCTGAGCACCTCTGTCCCACCTACTCAGGAGTCTATCCACACACGGGACTCAGGTCAGTCACTCTAGTGTTTACATGTATTTTATTGTGTTTAAAAGGAAACAACTAAATAAAAGAATCTTTCCTGCCGGGATTCTTTTATTTCCCCTGGTAAGGAAAGTAATTCATAAGTAAATACTAGGAAACTTGATAGGGAAGTAACCTAATAATTGTTAGTATCCACATTGACCATCACTTAGTTATAACTTTATTATATAAAGGTAATTATAAGTAGACACTATATATGTATATATCTAGTATGTATACATGTCGGATAGTACAAAAATATATATTGTATAAATTTTATAATTATGCATATATACATAGTATATATGGGTATATGCTATAATATCTAACATTTATGGAACATTTGGGTTGTGTCAGATGCTGTTATACATTTTATATATATTATCTTAATCTTCACAATTACTTTACCAGATGAGAACTATTTAATCCCCATCTGTGGTTTATTAAAGACAGACAAATTCGTCTAGTCTCCTCCCATCAACAGATGAAGTCGATGTACCCTTCCTTTAATGGTGGCAGGCTCTGTTACTGCTTCAGCCACTAGTTTGTAGGGGAAGTGCTTCAGGGCCAGTTTCTGGGTCCACACCTTAAGGGTGCCCCTTCCCTACGCTTGTACATTCACTTATGGAGCCCTGGGCCACCACTGAAGGAAATACCACGTGAGAGGCTCTGGGCCCATTCAGAGGGGGAGAGGGTCACAGCTGAGTCCAGCCTTCCAGCCATCCCCATTCAAGTACGAGACAATGAAGAAAAATTTTTGACTTTCCAGACCAGAGCAGCTGCTAGCTGAATACTACAAAATGTCCCAGGCATGGTCATGTGGAAGCAGAAGAATTGCCCAGTGTAGTCTTGTCCAAACTTCTCACCCACAAAATCATGAGAGTTTATAAAATAGTTATTGTTTTAGACCACTAAAAATTGGGATCATTTATTACACAGTTTATTAGTCAGCCAAAGGGGTGCCTTTGCAAATATACCAATAATTAGTTGGTCTTTATAAAGGGTATTTATTTGGGGTAGAAGCTTACAGTTACCAGGCTACAAAGCATAAGTTTCTTCCCTCACCAAAGTCCACGTGTTGGAGCAAGACAGCTGCCGACGTTTGCCAGGGTTCAGGCTTCTCGGTACCTCTGTTCCCAGGGCTGCGTTTCTCACCAGGCTTAGCTTCTGGTTCCTCCACAAGTTCAGCTGTAGACTATCAGGCCCTCTCCAACATCAGAACTGCTTCTCAAAAATCTGCTTCTCAAATCTTCTGTCTTGCCTTTTATACTTGAGACCACACCCAGCAAGGGGTGGGGCTCAACACCCTACTGACCTGGCCCAGTTAATTCCCTAATCATAGCCCAATCATGCCCAGATGAACAGATCAGTTTACAAGCATGATTCAATATGGATTTTTGGAATTCATAATTACAGCAAACTCTAACACGCAGCAACAGATAATTGGAACTCCATCATACAGATGAAGAAGCAAAATCACAGCAAGAGAAGTAACTTATTCTATATCATATACCTAATTAATAATGTAACCAAGACTCCAGCTCAGGCAGCCTGCCTCAAAAGCATGAAATTTTAGCCAGTTCACAGAATTATTTTCAAATTATAGTTAACTTTAGGAGACAGGGCATATATAGCATCTTGATTCTTCTCAGCATCTACTCTAATTCTTTTCATTTTTTTATTACAGAAGTTGTAGGTTTACAGAAAAATCATGTAAAAATACAGCATTCCCATATATCCCCCCATTATTAACTTTTTGCATTAGTGTTGTACCTTTATTATAATTGATGAAAGAATATTATAATTGCACTATTAACTACAGTCATACTTTACATTAGGGTGTATTTTCCCCATATATCACCCTATTATTAAAAGCTTGCATTAGTGTGGTACATTTCTTATAATTCATGAAAGAATATTTTTATAATTGTACTATTTACTATAGTCCAACACATAATAGTGTTCACTATGTTTTATCTTTTAATATTATTCTGGTAACATATATACAACCTAAAATGTCCTCTTTTAACCATATTTGTGTATACAATTCAGTGCTGTTAATTACACACACAATCCAATTTTTATCTCATAAAGAATTTGTTCCAAAGACACATATCCTCTCTCTATTCCACAGTGATCTATTATGCTTATTTTGACATCCCTCTGAATTTTAAAATGTAACGAATTCCTCCAACAGATATAAGCTTTGCCTGTGTTTATTTTAAGGCAGCAGGGTAGAGATTGCCATTTTTCTTCTGCCTTTAGCATAGATCACATCAGCAGTGCTGCTTAATAACAAAGGAGCATGTTAATTCTGGGATTTGGGGAGTTGATCTCTATAGTATTAAATGTAACTCAGCAATTTGCCAAGGAGACAGAGACCCTGAGATCTTAGCAGTTTCCCTGATAAGCTATCATCCAATCTATTTTATATTAAAAATGTATTGTTTACTCAAAAAGGGGTAAGTGTGGGGCAAGAAAGAGATGCTGATACCAGCTTTTTGACAGGCAAATGCATCTGTACCTGCAGCCTTTCTGGAGCCATAAAGGTCAGGGGTCGAGGACCCAGAGGTACTGATGACATCAAGGGACTTGGGCTAATTGAACACTTCAGCAAGATGTACTGTGGTGTAGACACCATGATTTCCGAGGTATAACAAACAGCATCAAGGAAAGCAGCTTCTCTGTCCAAGCGTGATCCTCTAGCTGCCGAAGGACATTTTCACAATAAGTGGGGATAACCAACAAAAGCATGGGCTTATTCCCTTTTGTGTCACTTGCAAAACATTTTGATTTCAGTCTGCCAGAGACAGGTTACATTAAAAACATAGCACAAGCAATAGGCACACAGTAATCAGCATCATTCCCTAGAATTTAAATCATAAAGTTAGCAAGCAAGTGCAAAGCACTCCTAAACACACTAGTTTCATGGGTTGTCATTAGGTTTGCCTTTCTGAGTTACACTCTAGAAATATCTAGCATCAAAAGATAGAACTAGAAGTCTGAGACTTCAGAAATCAACTGGCCCAATGGTTCTTAAATGATGACTTGCATCTTTCCCTCTTCCCAATGAAAATAAAGCCACAACATAAAACAACACCTAATATCTGAGCTTTTCTATATACCATGTTCTAAGCATGTCTTTAATACATTGATTAGGACATTTAATCTTCACAGTCTATGAGGTAGATATTATAATTATCCCCATTTTACAGATGAGGAGACCAGGGCTTAGAATGATTGAGTAATATGCCTAAGGTCACACAAGTAGGAAGTAGGGAAAGTCTGGAATTAAGCCTAGGTGGACTGATTCAAGTACTATACTGCTTCCCTAACTTAGAAATAAGAAAAGTTCCACTTTTATCCATAAGTGAGAAGGCCATAAGATCAATTTTTTTAAAAAACTGAAAACCACTGGCTTAATCCAACCCTTGCTTGGGTCGGTGAAGCAAAAGAAAGCCCAGCAGTTGCCCAATTTTCCTACAAAAGATTGGGACTGGGCTGAGTTGGAACAAGAGCTCTTTCCTGTAGTAATTTAATGTTTCCTCCAATATGTTCTGCTGCTCATTAAGTGACCATGAATTGGGTTGAATATTTTTTCCTCTTTTTCTTCCATTTGATCTCTCTATATATACACAAAAACATATCATTGGTGGGGGGAAATAGTTTTGTTTTGACCTCTTCTCACTTCTAAAAAGGAAAAGACGCTGCAAGAATGTCACTGTCTTGAATTTAAGAATGTAGCTTTAATACAATGAGTCTGGGGACAGGATGAATTGTGTATATATAAATCTCTGTGTTACCCATAGGACAATAGAAAGAACTGCAAGATAAGAGTAAATGAGGACTGCAGCTTGGTTTTTCTCTGTAATGGAGCCTCTGGTGTCTCAGTGAGGACTGCTCAGTACATGGACAATGTTTAGGGGTTGTGCAACATAATGGACCAGAATTTGGGCTCTGGAATTGGACAGAGATGAATTTGAACTCCAGATTTCCAATATCTCTGTGATTTGGGGCAAGTTACTTAATCTCCCTGAGTCTTAGTTCTGTTTGGTTTTATTCTTTTTTTTTTTTTTCATTTGTAAAATGTGATTTAAAGTAGCTTCAAATTTATTGAGTTATTTTAAGGATCAAATATACGAAGTGTTTACTCCTAGCCCAATAAAAGAGTTTGAAAGAAAAATTTTAAATGAACAATTTGCCATAAATAGAAGCAAACTGTAAAGACATTTTAAAAACCAATCAAAACACAACAATGCTATTAAATTCTTACTGGAAAAATTTGCCTGCCTAAGACTGGGCTTGAGGCTTGCTCTCTCTCTCTTTTTAAAAAAGGGAGATTTTAGAGGGGTGTTAAAGACATGCTAGCAGGAAAGTGAGACTTGCTCCTTTTCTTAGTCACAAGGATTAAAATAGAATTGAAGAATAATAATGCCTTTTTTTTTCAGCAATGCCAATCATATCTCTTTAATTGTTCCTTCCAAACATATGAAGACATTCCTGCTGCTACTGAAAAATTCAGCAGGTTCCCAGGTATAAATTATGATAAGGGAATAAACCATGTCTTAGTCTTCATTAAAGTGTGACTAGGAATTTCAGAAAGGAGGAAAAATATAAATAAATATTATATTGTAAGAATCAATAAGTACACTACCTCATGCTTAACTGTAAATCCAACCCATAACAGGTTGTTCATGCCTCAAACCATGAAACATATGCTGCTCTGCACATCTCAGGGTCTGTGCAAAATCTGGGCTTCAGCATGCACAGTGACTCCCTCCATGGCTACCCCAAATCTATAACCAGAACCCTGGGCAGCGGGGCAGACCTGGCCTAAACCTCCAGTTCAAACAGTTCTTTCTTGCTGTGACAACTCACGGCTAAAAGAATTAGGTCTATAGAAGGTCTGCAGGTCATTACCAGACTTGATCCAAACAGGTGCCAAACCTCCAGGACTACACCAGGCCTTCATTTGACCAGGTGATTTAAAGACCAGCAATACACACAAGGACAGAGGAGGCCCTCGGCCCAGACAGTGAAATACTCAGGTGTATTTATACACAGGAGGTGAAATAATGAAGAGAGAACTTTCAGCCAGGATATATAAACTATTCAAGGTTTGCTCTGAAGTTTCTTTGTCAGGCTATTGAAGATAGAAATTCCACACTTTTATTCTTTAAACTTTGGTCTTAGTAAAACACATTCAGAACATGGTACCAAGTGTGCACATCGGTGAAAAAGAGAAATAACACAGCTGACTAAAAATGAGTGTGGAATCCACTTTATCAGCATTTTTAACAGAGCTCTTAAAATAATACCTAAATATAGCCTTTCCATGCCAAAGTGGAGACAGATGTGTTTGAATATGATATCCTGATGTTTGTCTATTTCCTGATGACCCCTAGACTCCCAGGGTGGGCTTCTATTTTCTCTTTTGAAACAGATGTTGGTGAATGTCTGTCCCAAAACCAAAAATCCTGATCTACAGTCTTTCTTCCTTCTCTCAAACTGACATCAGCCAGATCACATTCTTTGTCAGTAGCTATGGCTACAATCCATAATCAGAAAGAAAAAAAAAAAGTGGAAGTACTATGATAATTCAGGGTAAAAGCTTTTAATTCCAAACATTCAAAAGGCACTAACCTAAACAGACTGCCAGAGAAATCTTGAGAAAAGTATAATTTCCCCCTCTATCCCCCCCTCCAAACTGGGTATTGAATAAATGCAAATGGGTATGATAACAGCATTAATCAAATGTCACCCTGCAGAAAGCCCATTAAAGCAGTAATCAATAAGAATGACTTCAAGTTAGCATATTATACCTTCAGCATAAGCATTGTTAGCCGCTACAGGACACTTAAATGGCAGTATGTCTCCAAATTACTATTTCTTAAATGCTTAAAAACACTTTGGCTCTCTTCAATGGTAATCAGTTTCCCTTGGAACCTTGTTTATAGTCTTGTTAACAGGCCTTTATTTTCTCCCAAACAAATTTTGCAAAAAAAAAAAAAAAAAAAAAAAAAAAAAGCCAACTTCATGACCCCTGTACAAGTATCACAAATTCTAATTACTCAACTACAAATCAAGGCAATTTTACTATAATGTCTTTATGATGCTTCCTTAGAAAATTATTAATAAATCAAATCCTGTTTTTAACTGCATCAGGGAGCTTGTTAAAAGGAACCTTTGATCAATGCAATAATTTTTTGACAGCTCAGATAATCATCTAATGGACTTGTTTTGTAAGTTCAGATCTTTAAGAAGGAATTTTTAAAAAGGGCACACCTATAATTTTGGCTTATCAAGACACCATACATCTCCTTGTTTCCTTGTAAAGTAAGTTTTATAAACAACTAAATAATTTGAAAACTTAAAATATTATGAGCTTTTAAAAAGGTAATTATGAAAAATTAAATTTTATAAAATGAAAATTTTGAAAAACTAAAAAAATTGCTGTTTTATATTGTTAATCTATAATTCTAGGGAGAAAAAAGTATAGCTTCCTAAAGGATAATTTTATGCCTTTTTTTTTTTTTAATTACTAAATCAGCAGTGCAACAAATGCTGGCTCTTCCTTTTTATTCTACTACCAAGATATTAATTCTCCCAGTGTCTTAGCATCTTCTGGGGAAGATGGCAGAGTATTAAACAGGCAGGAATGGTATGAAACAACTATTTTGAAAGTCCAGAGGCCAAAAGAACACTGTCCTGCATCCAGGGAAGAGTGGGAGGAAGAGGCTGATAAATTGCAATAAAGAACTGTACGTTGTTCTCTTCCCAGGGAGGCTGCCATGCCCATCCCCTACTCTTGCATCAGGGCACAGCAGGGTCCAGCCCCTGGCTAGCTGCTGGTGACAGAAACAGATGTAAAAATCCTCTTCCCCAAGAACAGGGATGGGCATGGCCGATCCCTGATCACAGCTTTTGATTGGTGAATTTGGATCACTGGGACTCTGCTCTGAGGGCAGCTATTGTTTCAACCCACCCAACCCAAAGGCAGCAGCCACTGTTTCAATCCTCTCTGGGCAGGGGCAGAGGTGGTGGAGATTGAAAGATGCAGTAGGGGACAATTAGCTGAAGGGCTGCATTTGCTGGGCAGGCAAGGAAAGCTCAGCTTCAGGGAGCCATCGAAGAACCTTTTGGCACCCTTCCTCACCCTTCCTCAGGGCGCTTTGGAACCTGTGTTCCCATCGTGGATCCCTGGCCTGGCTTTGGCTGGGAAAGAATGACTTGGGAATGTCTTCCCCAGGTAACACTTCTCCCAGAATTTGCCCTCCAGGCAAAAGCAGCATGAGACAATGAAAGGAGTATTAAAAAAGTATAGAGGCAGACAGTCTGGAACAAAGACCAGTCAGCTCCCAGGAGAGGGAGGTTTGTCCTCTGGGAAACAGAGGGGACAACCAAACTCCTGTATAGAGGGGAACTCCAAAACAACAAGCAAAAGCCAAGGGAAAGACAGAGGTCCAGAAACACAGGGGAAATCCTGTATACTGCATTCAGTTTGGTCAGACCTTCCCGATAGGAGGGTTGAAGCTCAAGAAAATTTCTGTCTTAGCCTTTCCGTCTGGCAGCCGCCATCAGGGTAAGCCGAGATGGGTGCTTACATCCAGGAGCTATGGAAGAAGAAGCAGTCCGATGTGATGTGTTTCCTTTGGAGGGTCCGCTGCTGGCAGTACCGCCAGCTCTCTGCACTTCACAGGGCCCCCCGCCCCACCAGGCCAGATAAAGCGCGCAGACTGGGATACAAGGCCAAGCAAGGTTATGTCATCTACAGGATTCGAGTGCGCCGTGGTGGCTGCAAACGCCCTGTTCCTAAGGGTGCGACCTATGGCAAGTCTGTCCATCATGGTGTTAACCAGCTGAAGTTTGCTCGAAGCCTTCCGTCTGTTGCTGAGGAGCGAGCTGGATGGCACTGTGGGGCGCTGAGAGTCCTGAATTCTTACTGGGTTGGTGAAGATTCCACATACAAATTCTTTGAGGTTATCCTCATTGATCCATTCCATAAAGCTATCAGAGGAAATCCTGACACCCAGTGGATCACCAAGCCATCCCACAAGAACAGGGAAATGCGTGGGCCGATGTCTGCGGGCCGCAAGAGCCGTGGCCTTGGAAAGGACCACAAGTTCCACCACACTATTGGTGGTTCTCGCCGTGTAGCTTGGAGAAGGCGCAGTACTCTCCAGCTCCACCGTTACCGCTAATATATAAGTAATGTTTGTAAAATGCATACCTAATAAACAATTTAGGACAGTCATGTCTACTTAAAAGTGTTCTTTGTTAAAACAGTAGTTGTCTGCAGATTGTTTCATGGATATATTGTCAAATTATGAAAGTTAAAGTGCAATAATGTTGAAGACTATAAAGTGATAGTGTATCGTGTTTCTAATAAGATAAATAATTTTGTTTTTGCTTTATCTTATTAGGGAGTTATATGTCATGCTTTAAAATGCCATGCTGTGTTGTATAATGGGTATAAAATAAATTCTTTAAGAGGAGCACTGAAAGTAAAAAAAAAAAAAAAATTCTGTCTTATAATCAGCTGATACAAAACCAAGAAACAGACATCCTCAGACATATCTGAGGACTAAATCTCAGAGTTTACATTTTAAAATATCAAAATATACAGTGTGAAACAGAGTACAAGACAAAGAAATAGGAAATGATGGCCCATCTGAAGGAAGAGGATAAAAATACAGAAAACACCAATAAGGAAGACCAGAATGTGGACATACTGAACAAAGCCTTTTAAAAATGATCTTAAAAATGCTCTAGGAGATGAAGTAAAGTACAGAGAAAGAACTACAGGGTATCAGGAAATCAATGAATAACAATATGAGAGTCTAAGTAAGGAGATAGAAATTTTAAAAAGGAACCAAACAGAATGCCGGAGTTGAAGATCACAATAACTGAAATGAAAAATGCTGAGGAGGGTTTCAAGAGTAGATTGGAGCTGGCAGAAGAAAGAATCAGTGAACATGAAGACAAGACACTTGAAATAAGTCAGGCTGAGGAGCAGAAAGAAAAAAATATTAAAAATATTAAAAGTAAAAATAGCCTAACACAGTTATGGGACACCATCAATCTCTGCAAGAGACTCTCCTCAAAGTCAAAGATACAAGTAGGTTGAAGGTGAAAGGACAGAAAAATATATTCCATGCAAGTAGTAACCAAAAATGAACTGGGGTGGCCATACTAGTAACAGATAAAATAGACTTTAAGTCAAAAACAGTTACAACAGACAATGATGATCATTACATACTGATAAAGGGGGAAATTCAATGGGAAGAGATAACAATTATAAATCTATATGTAACTAACAGCAGAGCCCTAAAATATATGAAGCAAATACTGAGAATTATGAAGGGAGAAATAGACAGTTCTATATTAATAGTTGGAGACTTTAACACACCACTCTCAATAATGGATAGAACATCTAGTAAGAAGATCATTAAGGAAGTGCAGGACTTGAATAATATACTAAACCTAACAGACATATATAGTATACTGGGCCCAACTAAAACAGAATTTATATTTTTCTTGAGTGCACATAGATCATTCTCCAGGATTGACTAAATGTAGGGTCACAAAACAAGTCTCAGTATTTAAAAAAATATTGAAATCAGGCAAAGTATATTCTCTGACCACAACAGAATGAAGTTAGAAATCAATAACAGAGGGAAAAAGGGATAATTCACAAATATATGGTAATTAAACAACATACTCTTAAACAATCAATGGGTTAAAGAAGAAATAAGAAGTGGAAATTAGAAATTTCTTGAGGCAAATGAAAACAAAAATACAACATCCCAAAACTTATAGGATGGAGCAAAGGCAGTGCTGAGAGGGAAATTTATAGATCTAAATTCTTACATTTAAAAAGAAGACAGACTTCAAATCAGAGACCTAACCTCAAAACTGAAAGAACTAGGAAAGAAGAGCAAACTAAACTCAAAGCAAGCAGATGGAAGGAAATAACAAAGATTAGAACAGAGATAAATGAAATATAAAAAAATAATTACAGAACCAAATGTTGATTCTTTGAAGAGATCAATAAAATTGACAAACCTTTAGCTAGACTGGCAAAGAGAAAAAGAAAAAGGATATGAATTATGAAAATCAGAAATAAAAAGGGGACATTACAAACCACCCTCTGAAATAAAAAGGCCTGTAAATAGATACTATGAACAACCATATGCCAATAAATAAGATGAATGACAAATTCTTAGAAACACACAAACCACTGCATTGACTCAAGAAGAAAGAGAAGATCTCAAAAAAAAAAAAAAATGATTAGTAAAGAGATTGAATCAGTAATCACAAAGCTCCCAACAAAGAAAATCCCAGGACCAGATAGCTTCACAGGGGAATTCTACTGAACATCCAAGAATACTTAATTACAATTTTGCTCAAACTCTTCCAAAACATTGAGGAGGAGGGAACACTCCCAAACTCATTCTACATGACCAATATCACCATACCAAAGCTGGATAAAGATGCTACAAGAAAAGGAAACTACAGATCAACATCTCTTATGACTATAGATGTAAGAATCTTCAACAAAATACTAACAAACTGAATCCAGCAGCATATTAAAATAATTATACACCATGACAAGTGGGATTTATCCCTGGTATGCAAGGATGGATCAACATAAGAAAACCAATTTATGTAATACAACCACATTAACAGAAGGAAGGAAAAACACATGATCATCTCAATTGATGCAGAAAAGGCATTTGATAGAATCCAGCATCCTTTCTTAACCTAAACACTTGAAAATTAGGTATAGAAGGAAACTTCCTCAGCATGATAAAGGGCATATATGAAAAGCCTGCAGCTAATATCCTACTTAATGGAAAAGACAGAAAACTTTCCTTCTAAGATTGGGAACAAACAAGCATGTCCAATGTCACTGATATTATTCAACATTGTACTGGAAGTCTTGCCAGAGCAATTAGGCAAGAAAAAGAAATAAAAGTCTTCCAAATTTTAAGGAAGAATTAAAATTTTCCCTATTTGCAGATAGCATGATCTTATACACAGAAAATCCTGAAAAATCCACAACAAAGCTCCTAGAGCTAATAAATGAATTCAGAAAAGTAGCAGGGAACGAGATCAACACACAAAAATCAGTAGTGTTTCTATGCACAAGCAATGAACAATTGGAAGAAGAAATGTTTAAAAAATCACATTCACAATAGCAACTAAAAGAATCAAATATCAAGGAATAAATCTTACCAAGAATGTAAAGCACTTATATACAGAAAACTACAAAGCATTGCTGAAAGATATTAAAGAAGGCCTTAAAAAGGGAAGCACATTTGGTGTTCATGGATTGGAAGACTAAATATCATTAAGATGTCAATACTACACAAATAAATTTATAGATTCAATGCAATCCCAATCAAAATTCCAACAACCTTCTTTGCAGAAATTGGAAAAGCCAATAATCAAAAGCATATGGAAGGAGATGTCTCAAATAGCTAAAGACATCTTGAAAACGAAGAAAGAAGTTGGAGGACTCACATTTCCCAACCTTAAAACTTATTACAAAGCCACAGTAATTGAAACAGCATGGTGCTGGCAAAAGTACAGACATATAGACCAATGGAAAAGAATTGAGAGCACAGAAATCAACTGTCACATTTATGGCCAACTGATTTTTGACTAGTTGGCAAAAATCACTCAATTGGGAAAGAAGAGTCTCTTCAACAAATGGTGCTGGGAAAACTGGATCTCCATTTGCAAAGAAAAAAGGGAGGACCCCTTCCTCACACTATATACAAATATCAACTCAAAATGGACCAAATACCCAAATATACAAGCTAGAATATCAAACTCCTTGAAGAAATCATAGGGAAGCATCTTCAGGACCTTGTGTTAGGCAGTGGTTCCTTGTACTTTACACCCAAAACACAAGAAACAAAAGAAAAAATAGATAAATGGGACCTCAGCAAAATTAAAAACTTTAGCGTCTCAAAGGAATTTATCATGAAAATAAAAAGACAACCTACACAATGTGAGAAAATATTTGGAAACTACATATCCGATAAATATTTAGCATCTAGCATATATATAAAGAAATCCTTGAACTTAACAACAAAAGACAAACAATCCAATTTAAAAATGGGCAAAAGACTTAAACAGACATTTCTCCAAAAAAAACATATACAAATGGCCAGAAAGCACATGAAAAGATGTTCAATATCATTATCCATGAGGGAAATGCAAATCAAAAAAACAATGCGACACCATTTCATACCCATTAGAATAAGTGCTAAAAACACACACACAGGAAATAAGTGTTGGAAAGGATGCAGAGAAATAAGAACATTTATTCATTGCTGGTGGCAACTTAAAATGGTACAACCATTGTGGAAAATAATTTGGTGGTTCCTCAGAAAGCTAAGTTTAGAACTACCATATAACCCGGTCATGTACACATTTAATTCCAAAAACTCAACATATATTTATTTAATACTGCATAAGAATGTAAGCGTACTCAAGAATCTTAAATCCCATGAAAAGGAAAAATGTCAAGTCATTACACTCTCATATGCAAGGGATTTGAAGAATTTATTAAGCTGAATAATAAGATAAAGTTGAGAGTGTGACCTAAACACCTCATATTTAAACATTAGGAGTGTTTACCATAAATATAATGTCGATTGATCCATACTGAATTTAAAAGTAATAGACAGAAAAGAAGTTGAGAGACAGCATCACATGTCAAAAACTTTCAATATCAATACTGTGATTTTGCAAAATTTCTAACGGCTACTTGGATAAATCTGAGAAAATAATCTGTAGTCAAATAAATCAGTAAATTAGTAATAAATTAGTAAATAAATTAGTATGAAATAAATCCATAGAATTGAGGAGGGCAGAAAAATAGGGAAGGAAACTGTAGTAGATGTTGGTTTTAAATTAACAGGGATGGAAAGATATAGGACATGATATAGAGGGTGTAGGTCTCATAATGCTATATGAACAGACACATTATTTACAGCCCATCACTTGGCATCCAAAGGTGAACAATTCTGAGCCAGTGAATACTAAAATAAACCCAAAGTGAATCTGTACTCAGTGATTATATTAAGTCTCATATTAAGGAGAGCTGCCTAAGAAATTCTAGCTTTTATATCAGAAAATATGAATTACAGAAAATGTACACTATAGGTATAAATGAGTAGCAACATTTTTTAACGAAGCTTCTACACTAGGTTCTGTATATTTTTTAATTAAGTTCCGTTTTTTTAAATCTATATGGAAAAATAAATTGAAGAATGAGAATTTGAAGTACAACCGACTTAGAAAAATTGCAACAATAACAAAAAAATCCCCAGTCCCTAAAGTCTAAAAAGAACATCACTGGAAAGAAATGGTTGTCTGAATAAAGATATCAATTTTTAAAGAATTACCTAATTTTTATTTGGTATGGAAAAATATGAATATCTGTAATTTGCAGATTCTTGATTAAAGGGAACTATGTAGCTCAACATTTTTAAAAAGCCTAAGAAAAATGGAAACTATAATCTTCAAAATTTCATCTTAAAAGCAATCCTTAAATTAAAGCAATTACTTTGAGGAGAGGCAATTTAAAAATCCCAAGCAAGAGTAAAGCATTTAGTTCAAATGAATTGTTCCATATAAAATTGCATAGCTGCTCTTGACAAAAATTTTTTTTAAAAAATAGTTGGTTTAGGAAATAACACAGAATTATATGGGGGAGGACCTTAATAAAGCATCCTATACAGTATTTAATAAAATGTTATATGAAGCAAATTTAAATTAACTTGGAAATAAACATTGTCAAATAAAATAAAAATTGGCTAAACTCTTTTAAACAAAGGAAGTTGATAAATGGCCCAGTATCCAGTTGAAATGAGATATTTGGCAGAAGATCTATTCTCTCTGGTCCCAATAAAAATGTTATTAATGACTTGGAATAGAGAATGAGCTTTAGGTTATTGGTATTAGTAGAAGTACTGTTTTGAACAGGCAAAGATTGTGCTCAAATACACAAAGATCTGAAGGGATTCCATCTGAAGTCCGGAAATCATAAGCTAGAATCAGCTGAGAAAAATGCAAGCTACTATATCATGAGAAAAATAATTTGAAACTAATTTAATTCCATCGGAAAGCATGACATTTGGTAATGCCAAAGAGACTCTACAGGGACTAATAGACAGAATATTAAGTAACCACTTGAAGAATGAGAGGCAGTAATAGCAGGCCAAAGCCCTCTGAACTCCATTTCCATTTCCTCCTCCTGGCAGTCTGCCGTAAATAGATGTTAATGACCAGATATGGCGAGATTGACAGACCTTACCTAACAACACAGCCTGACCACTTGCAGAAAAGAAATTAGACAGAGAAATGGTAAAATACACAGCAGAACACCATGGTTGCTGAACCCTGCCTCATAACAACATCTAATTTTTTTGCTTGTTTTAACTGAGGTTGGTAGAAACAGAAACTAAGCCGATTACCGATGTCAATGAATTCAGTGAGAGCAGTGGAGCACTTGGCCGGGAGTCAGCAAATCTGCCACTGACAACCTCCTGCTCCTCTTTTGTGCAATGAAGAGGCTGATCTATAACAACCCTAATGTCCCTTCCAGCTCTAAGACTCCACAGTGGTGTTTTCTTGGGTCCTTGGGGAGGAAGCTGTATTTAGAAAAAAAGAGCCTGTAGTAAGTTTGTGTAATATATTACTCTTTGGTAAAAGAGACTGAATAGATAAATGGATTCAAGAAAAAAATTTAAAACTCTTTGGGTTCTTAACATATATTGAGTGTTTCCTATTGCTAGGAGTTGTGCTAAGTACTTCAATGTGGATTACCTCATTTCATGCTTAGAAAAATTCTTTATCATAAGTATTTGATTATCTCCCCTTTATTTATTTATTTATTTATTTATTTATTTATTTATTTATTTATTTTGGTTACATATCCCCCCCCTTCTGCTTGGTCTTGCTGTGTGTCCATTCTTCTGTGTTTTTCTATGTCTGCTTCTTGTCTCCCCTCATCTTTTTGCGGCGACGCGCCAAGTCGGCCCTCCGCGGAGGCGGCTCGCTCCGTTCGTGGGTGGCTCCATTCCGTTTTCACAGGTGGCTCCGCTCCATGTTTTGTGGGCAGCAGTGCTCCGTGTTTTGTGGGCTGCCCCGCTTCCGTGCTTCGCAGGCGGCAGCTCCGTGTTTCACGGGTGACTTTGCCATGCCCGTGGTGGCTCCGCCCTGCCCGTGGCGGCTTTTTGCCTTGCCCATGGCAGCTTGCCTTTCTCAAGGCCGTCTGCCCGCTCGGAGAGGTCCCCAGGAACTGAATCCGGGGCCTCCCGTGTGGTATACCGGCGCCCTTATCCACTGAGCTATCCAGCCGGCCCCTGATTATCTCCCCTTTACAGACAACGATACTGGATCTCAGAAAGGTTAAGTAGCTTGCTCAAGGTTGCACAACGAGTAAGTGGTAACATTCCTGGACAAAGTCTTCACTAGTCCATGGTAAACTAAGGCAATAAAGACAAATGGCACTCAATAAATTCTTGATGAATAAATAAAATGACAACTGACAAAACATATTATCTATTGAGCACAAATGCCAGGCACAGTAATAGCCTCTTTACAAATATCCCATTTAATCTTCACAATAACACTCTGAGATAGATTTTGTTACTCTCATTTTACAGGTGAACAAACAGAAGCCAGCCTCTCATCACTGTGTCCCCTCCAGGGCAACTACCCCCAGGAATGTGTATTAGGACTGTGAGCAGAGGGGAGACAAGACCCCAAACAGGAAGAAACCTATAAGGATGTGCTGCAGTATGTTGGTGCCTTCCAGCCAAGTTACGGGGAGTGACGGCCTTCAACTCCTCACCTTCTTCCTGTTTGCACCCCAATCTGCTTTTTTTTGGAGACCCCTCATTTTATATGGTCTTAGGATGAGGGGAAGCTACCACTCACTATACCATGGAAGTTAAACAAGCTAGACCCCAGGGTAGCCTTCTGGGTGAAGGGAGGAGAGGCCCTCGATTTGGCCTGGGTGGAGCCAATGTTCTCTCCCAAATTCTGAATCCTGAGCAGGTAAGGAAAAGATCGCTTGGTTGGGGTCACACTCCTCACAGCCGTGCGGGGGTGTGCAGAGCAGCTGCCGGCAGTGCTGCGGTTCCTTTGCCTATTGCTGAGGAGACTTTGGCTCCTTCACATTTTCCAAGCTTGTTCTTCTGCTTCCCGCTGACATGTAAGCCCCAAATATCCCTCTAGCAAATTCCCTTTTTGTTTAAGATAAATAGAGTCGGTTTCTGTTGCTTACAACCAAGTCTAAATGATGCAGGATGTGGATAGAAAAGAACAGGCAGCTATTCGCATTCCATTTAAAAATCCATTCTTGTTGGAGCACTCTCTCAAGTGACAGCTTTTGTCCTCCAGCTTCCCAAACACAAGGATCACTCCCTAATCTATGTCTGAATGTTGGTACCAATCCACCTCCTCCCCCAAATTCCACAAATCCCTCCTCTCGGTACCACCGGCTTTGAACTCACAAAATGTGTGCAATGGCACAATCAAGTTCGGCAGTTTGTGCTGCTTATGTCACTCTGACATTAGCATTAGTGTGAAACCCTTTTTTGACATGGATTTAATAAAAAGAAAAATTGCAGCGCTATTGCAGATATTGCATTTCCTGATACAAAAGATGTGTTTTAAAAATGTGCTCCATAATTGTCCTGCATAACAAATGATTCCTCACTACTGAGTTACATCCTTATGTTTCTCCCTCTTTCTATTACCCTTCTACACACACACACACACACACACGCTCACAAATACATTCACACTCTCACACACACAACCATACACCTTGCATTATTTTTCACCCATCCCAATAGAGAAAGGCAATGTCACTCATATATGTTAACAGTAAAGTCTGTCTAAACAGAATGGAAGAAAGAGCCTCCCAAGAGTTTCACACTTTGAAATTCTATTATCTATTGACTGGAAGAAACCCATCCTCAGGTTCTCCTGAAGTTTTCTTTGCATAGGTGGAGGCAAGGATGAGAAGCTCTGAAGAAAAATCATTTGAGGTCCTCTGGGGGAAGATGAGGCTGGGGCTCTGAGGAAGGTCATAAAAAACTTCTGAGAGGTCTAAGGTTGCCCCACAAATAGACTCAAGAGGGGAAACCCTAAGCCACCACAACGGATAGCCAGGTAGCCGTCGAATGTGGCCATCACCAGATGAGGTGATACTGCCTGCATGTTTATGACCGAGCAGGAGAAAAAGGTGGGAAGAAGAGCTGGAGGATAAACATTCAAGAAAGAAGCAATCTTGAGAATGGTCCCTGAAAGTATTTGGAATAGAAGTATAACAATTTCTTTCCGAAAGTCATATTCCTAAGAGTTATAACTGGATTTTCTCTGATTTTTCATGGATTCTAACACATGCTAATAGTAAATGCTTACATAAACAGAATGGAATAGCATTTTATTTTACAATGAAACAGCCCATTGGAATTTTTAAAAATTCCTCTTAATTGCCTATTTGTCCTAATCACTTTTTTTTTTTTTTTTGCCCTCATTTTGTCTGGCTGCAAGCCAGGATCTTTGCAATCTACCTCACTACCATCCATTTTCATAGCACATATTGCAAAGGATTTGTAAGCAGATTAAAAATCTAGTATAAGCCACAGTCAATGGAAGATTCTCTGGCCCTTTGAAGATCCAGGAAAAATCTGTTCAAATCTCCAGAGCAGTTCAAATCCCAAAACCCCTAAAGATTTCCACAAAGCCCCTGAAGAACCTAATTCTGTGATTGCCTCTTGGCCTCCTGCTGTAAGGCTGACTACGTGCTGTACCACATTCCATGAAACCCTTTCCCTCCTTGGGCCCACTCTCAGCTGGAATACCTGAGCATTGTGCTCTTTACTAAAGGTGTAAAGGGAGATGGAAGAGGGATTTACACTTTGGAAATTCGGTTACTACTCAAATGGGAAAGTCAGCATTATAGTTCTTTTTTTTTTTTTTTTTTTTAGAAGCTTTAGGTTACATAAAAAATATAGGGGATTCCCATATGTCCCAGCCCCTCCCCTTTCCACACTTTCCCACATTAACAGCTTCTTTCATTAGTGAGGTACATTGCATTACAGTTCTTAAACATGCTTCAGCCACTCCACCTGCAGTATGTGATAGGCCCTTTACCCACAGTCCCAGCCTGCTGGCTTCTCGTTGTCCTGTTTGCTCCTTCCCTGCCCTGCCTGAAGCCATGTCTTTCTTGGCTTTATGCATAACCATCTTGTCTTCTTTGATGAAGCATTGGCCTCAAAGCCTGCTTCCTAGGCTTTGCCTGTCATCTTCGGCCCACAATTGTCATTATCAATATCATGGCACCTTTTCCCAATAAAGAAAATCACTTCTCAATGAGAGATTCTGGTGCCAGCCATCGAGATGATAAAATTTTGTTTCTCTCATTAGAGGGGGAAAATGAGGGTAGAAAATATTACAAAAGGCAGGAGAGGAGACACTGATTGTCGGGGGGTTGGGGACCTGCTTACCATCCTCGAAGTGAACTAGAATGTGGCTTACATGCTCAAGGAATAACTGGAATCAACTTTTTAAAAGAGACTCAGACCCTTGAGTTTATCTCTAACCCTGAGTAACCAGTCCAAGGCCATAACCATAAAACCAATTGCCTCCCTGGTGGACACTTTTTTTTACGTAAAAGACAAGAGTCCTAGATTCTTTACTCTGCCTATTTTAATTCTCTTCTCTATGTCATTCTACACAAGCTGTTGCTCTCCTAATAGTGCAAATCCACTGCCGTACTTGCACAATAATGAATGATTTGGAAAGTACCAGGCATTATGGAAAGAGTTAATCAGGAAATGGAAAAGTGGTAAATATCTGTTGATAAAACTAAAAAATGAGAGCAGGAAAGAGAGAAACAAGGGTTAAAAATACCTCAACAGAAGATAATGTCCTCAAAACAATAGCATCCAGGCGTCAAATAGCAGTGCACTGCCTTCTAATTTCATTTTGATGTGTGCAGAATTCCTTCTTTTCCAATGCCAAATCCTGAATGAAACATGTAATAAAAACGACTGCCTGAAACATGGTGATAGCATTTAATCCTCTGGCAACGCATTAGAAAGACTTTCCGCTCTAAACCAAGGACTGCCACACACTGCAGCTTGGCTCGTGAAATTATTTATTCATGCCTTGGTTTATAAAGTCCTTTTTTATAAGCTTTCTATCAGCTAATAATGGGCTGGAGCACTTATGTTCTCAGCCTGACAGCTTCCACATTTATGAGGCTGCAAGTCCGATGCCTGGCACAGAGTGGCCGCCTGGAGGGAGTTGTGTGGTCTGGCTGAGTGGGTTTCAGCATCAGAATGTGCAGGGGCTGTGGTAGGTTGGGGTACCACTGTGACAAGGAGGATGGTATGTGGGGAGGCGTGGAGTGCAAGGGGATGAGGGAAGGAGACCACAGGGAGCATTCGAGGCTTCTGGCAACCACGTCGCGAATAACTAGCACAGCATGTGCAGAGAAGGAGAGGACGACTCAAAGGACACGGGATAAATCCCTCTGTAAACCAAGTGTCAGTGATCATTAGTTAGTGACAATATGTGCAACCACAGGACTGACTTACCTATTGTGAACAAGAAACAAGTGGAGAGGATTTTTATTTGCTAAGCAAATTACAAGTAGAAGTAAGATTACAAATATATATATACATATATATAGATACACATATATATACGTAAGAGACCAAACTGATTTGAAGCACATTAATATATACTTATTTACATGCAATTTGTCTCTAGTAAACAGTAAAGTTACTGTGGAGGCAGAATCACAGATCATTCTTATCTACTGGTTAAAGAAGAATTGCTAGTATTAAATATCTTTTAAAATATTTTAAAGACTTTCTGCTAAATATTGGTTATAATGAATTGACAACAAATGATGCAGCAAATCACCAAAAGAATAATAATGACTTATTGAAAGGAAAAATTATTATTCTGATAAAATACTGACAATCATGGACAATGTTAAGAACACTTTATTTTTATTTACGTTTAAATAAAAATAGTAAAGCTAAAATAACCTTAACAATATAATTATGTAAATGTAAATACTCTAAAGTGTTATCCAGCAGGCTAAGATTTTACCAGAATTAGACCAATTTTAAATTCCTTGATCTTTATTACTAAAGAAAATAGATTGCTTTGCTCTTTCTTGATCTTTCTGTGCAAAAAGATTACTTTTCTACCATGCAGTACCTCCATTCTCCCATAGCTCATTTTGCTTCACCCACTGGTCTTCTCTAGTCTCCTTCACCATGCCAAGCCTGGTCCCACCACAGAGTGTTTGTACTTGCCAGCCCCTCTGCCTGCCGTGCTCTTTCCCCAAACCTTTGCAGGGCTTGCTTTATCTCTTCTTTCTGGTCACCCCAAAGAGATCTTTCCTGATCACTCAAACAGTGCCCATTCCCATTTACTTTCCCCCACATTAACTTGTTTAATTTGCTTTCTGGCACTTATTCTTATCTAAAACAATCTAATTCATTGGCTTATTTGTTTGTAGGCCTATTTTAGATCTCCCCACAAGAATGTAAGGTCCTTGAGAGCAAGGAGCTATGTCTGTCTTTTCACATTTATGGCACCAGTGCCTAGCATGGTAGCTGGTATATAGTAGGCACTCAATAAGTATTTATTGAATGAATGAATGAATGAACAGATGAGCAAGCAAAAGAATTATCTTTGCTATGTAATAAAAGAATTCAATAACATAACCTTGAATGGTGTAAGACAATAGAGTATAAGATTTACATTAGACTGCTAAATGTCTTCTGAGCTGCCCCGTGATCTAGGCATATTAATAGCTTAGGTTAGCATTTACAGTGTACTTGACAGTGTACATACATTTCTTGATTTGATCCCACAATATCCTTTAAGTACACAAGACAAGGATAGAAGCAAGATCACTTTGTTTTTATAGTTGAAGGGACTAAGTTCAGAAAGGTTAAATTATTTTCTCAAGTCACACATAATAGGCAACAATACTCAGTCTCCAGTCCAATCTTTTGTAGCTTTTCTGCTACACCAACTAGTACAAGACTGTTTTGCATTTCCAAATGAATCATTCATTTATTTTTTCATTCTTTCAATAAACCTAAATTGGGAGCGTGTTATTGTTTCTATTGTACTGTACAGCATATAAAGACATGTAGACAACATTTTTTCTCCCCAGAAGACAAAATGCATGAAGAGCTCACCAGCATGAAGACATCTGAGTGAAGTGTCTAATTAGTAGGAAAGACCCACTGTTATTAGTAGGAAAGACCCAACGTTATAAAGGTCAGAAAAACTGGCTTCCAGAATAGTGGGATAGACCTCAAGGAAAAGATGCCATTTTAGCTCTCCCTAGAAAGCCAAACAGCATTGCAATAGGAGAAAAGGAGACAGAGCACATTCTAAGAAAAGGGCATAAAATGAAGCAAGAAAAAGTGATGTATTTCCAGGAACTAGTAATGAATTAATTGGAAGAAGTGTTTCCATGGAAGGGAAAATGTTGGCGGTATGACCAGAATAGCATATTAAGTGAAAATTGGCGTTTGGTGCTTTTAACATATCAGAATGGGTTCTTTTGATCCTTTTGAAATGTTAAGCCAGTTACGATAGAAATACAGTACTATTTAGTAATACCCTAAAGGAAGCTAGGCAACTTAGTGGGTAGTGGGAACAAGAAAATGGTCCCCTGATGCCCCAAGGTTCAAACTTTTCAAATTAAGAGAGTTCTGTGGCAAAATTTATTAATTTTTAAAGTTTAAAATTCCATAAACTACATATTTGATATGGCATATCTACCTGTAGCAGAACATATTCTTGTACCCAGAGACTCTTAATTTAAGCTGCATGAAGTTAAAAAGTCAGAGAAATATTTAAATCTCCTTAAGGAATAAAAAGGAATTATTTCCATCATTATTTAGTTAGTAAAACTCTAAAGCTGTATCTCTAAATAGATCTATAGAGTTAGAGTTCTGGTACTGGAACAATTGGACATTCATAGGCATTTAGACATTCGCAGGCATTTTTATTTGAACCTATAATTAGCACTATACTTGTTAAATATATGTCCCAGAGACTTAAATCTTTGGTCTGTTCATGTGCTGGTTGAGCCCTGAATCTCAATGAGTTGCAACATGCACTCTCCAGTTCACTGGACTCACCCAGGACAACAAACAAGGAGATGATGATGGACAACGACCATCCCAAGGAACAGAGAGTGTCTGCAACTGCAAGCAAGATAGTTCCATCCATCTGCCCCATGGGATCCAAGCCCCCTCTCAATTAGAAACAGAGT
>PVKH010004728.1:0-22959 GCA_004027955.1 Chaetophractus vellerosus | reverse complement strand
GAAAAAAATAAACTGACAAAAACTTTTTATTTGAGTGGATTTCTTTAGTTCAATGAAATTATCAAAACATTAAAGTACTTTAATACTACCTTGCAGTTATTGACTGTGAAATTACTTGCTCTCATATACAACCAAATATTGTGGATTACCTTTTCATATTTATGTACCTTTTTTTTCTAACTAAAGCATACTATCACCTGAGAGGCAAATATATCTCATATTTTATGTTAAACACTCACAGCATTTTCATTGCATGCAGTAAGTATCCAGTTAACTATCAGTTTAAATGTTTGCTAACTCTCCTGTCATTGCCTGAAACACTGGCCCACCCACCAATCTCAATTCAACTTGAACCCCATCTGACTAAACATTTATCAAATTTGGATAAAAATTCCACAAAGATGAACTTTTTACCACAACCCCCAATTCTCTTTTTCTCTTTTGAATTTCCTTATCTCTGAACCTGTCTTTGCGTTTGGTGGGAGTTGAGACTTCCAGAGAATCCAAAGCTCCCCACTGTCAGAAGTGAGAGTGTCTCCAAATGATTCCCGAGAGCCTGGGAACTAACTCGTCCTGTTCTCGGCCTGGTCATCTGGACTAGGAGCCCACTAAAATAACAATCCGTCTACATTGTCTGGCAAATCCTTTGTTTCATAATCAAGTTTCTATTCCATTGTTTACTGCTGTTCCTTCAAATGTGGTCTACCTTCTTGAAAATGCCTTCAAGCCTTCATGCCATAGACAAAATAAAGAGAAGACATCAGAGAGAAAAATTGCCAATTTGTGTTCATTCTTTTTCTTAACCGTCCAACGAAACTGCTGGGTCACGTCCTTTGGAAATCTTGCTTGATATATCTTCAACTTCTCCCCACCAATCCACTGAAGAGCTGCTTACCTCTACAATTGGATCACCTGCTTGTAACTAAGTCAAGAAATAGCCATCAGTACCCACCACCTTCATAGGACATTCGACAGTAACTTTGGATTTAATGTTCGCTTCCTTTTGTTCCTATGACAATAATCTCTGGTTTTTTTCACCCACCCACCCACTCCATATCGCTAGCTGCTCCTTTCCATTTTTTTCCATTTCTTCGATCTGTTTTGTAAACATTGGTTTTCATAAATCAAAAGAAAGTGGCAAACTGCAAAATATTTGTAACTTATATTTCACCATATGCAACAATAATTTTCTTAACCAAAGCGAAGCTCTCATCAATCTTTTCCATATTGAATTCCTAAATTCTGTGGTTTATCTCATATATACTACCAATGTTCTCCATCACCATCATAACCAGCTTTAATAGCTCAAACCCGTATCTTGACCAGAATACAAAGAGCTTCCTTCCTATTCATTTTCCCTACATCTTCTGTGGATTTCTCTATCTTATACACAGAAACCAAAGTCATATCAAAATGCAAATGGAGAATGCCCTCTATACAAACGCACACAAGCACTCACACACACACACATACATACACACCCCGTATGACTTCAAACACTGCAAATGAAAACTAATGTTCTTAAGAGAAAACTCAAAATTCTTAGCTTGGTCCACAAAGTGCTGTATGGTTTTGTTTTGCCCTATGCCACTGCCTCATGCCACACAAAATTCCAGGCTGTTTTCTGCATGCCAGTTCTCACTGGTTTGCTTTCAGTGTCTTGATTGTGCCCTACACCTTACTGTTCCCTCTTCCATCACATCTTCAAGGCAACTTTCACACCTCCACTACTGGACCAGGATTCTAAACGTACTACATATCTTTCTTCCATTGTATTATCATAGTTTGTAATCATAAATTTCATTTTGTGGCATAATTTACTTAGTTTCTCAAACCAGTTATTAAAGATCCAACAAACTATACCAATCTCTTCTATCTCCTTACTTTCTCTCAAATCTTGTAAATTCTTTTTTGATATTTCGACTAGATTACCTGAACTGATTAACAATTGTTTACTTTGTCTCCAGTCATGGACCATTCAATCGAATCTCTACTCTTTTAATCAGAAAATGATATTTCTAAACCATAAATCTGATCTTGTTCCTTCCTTGCTTAAATCATTTCAAAGGCCCCCTATAGTCCTCAGATTGTGGTGCCAATTGATTAATTTAGTATTCAAGATCCTTGGCAGGATAAGCCCTTTTCATCTTTAGCCACTCCCTACCTACCACTTTATATCAAATGTGTCAAGGTCTCCCCTGCCTCTGAGTCTCTGTTCCTGCTGGTACCTTATCTGTCTTCCAGGCACTTTCCCAGGGATACTCCCTTGGATCATATATGAATGGTTTAGTTGCACTTAGCCTGATTTCCCAAAGAACCTGATCCTTTCATATATAAAGTATATTTATAAAGTGTATATATAATATACATATATATGTGAATATGTACATATTTATACTCATACTTCTAAAATTTAACCTATATAGTTTTCTTTTCTCCACTGCAGGGCAGTAAACTGCTAGAGGACTGTATATACCATGTTCACTTTTGTATCCCAGAGTCTAGAAAAGTGTTCAGCATATAATATACATTTCTCAGATATTTATTGATTTTAAAAAAAACAATGCATTGTGACACTTATAAATTATTACTTCTAATTTCCCATCCTATATTGTGAGCCTCTTGAAAATTATAATAATAAATATTTGTAAAATGGTTTATCAAATGCAAGATAATTATCTCTTCTGACTTTCAGAACAAAACCATGGAGCAGATATTGTCATACTCAATTTTTTTGAAAAATTTTTAAAAGATACTTAGATAACATAAATGTTTTACAAAAAATATAGGGATTCCTATATGCCCCACTCCCCACACCTCCCACACCCTCCCACATAAACAACATCCTTCATTAGTGTGGCATATTCATTGCAATTGATACATGCATCCTGAGGCATTGCCACTGAGCATGGACCAGAGTTCACATTGTAGTCTACACTCTCTCCCACACAGTTCTGCATGTTATGTGATGATATAAAATGGCCTATATCTGTCATTGCAATGTCATTCAGGATGATTCCCAAATCCCGAAAAAGCCCCCATATTACAACTGTTTTCTCCTCTCCTTGCCTCCAGATCCTCCAGTGGCCACTGGCTCCACATCAATGTTGTAATTTCTTCCATTGCTAGAATCACAATATGTCTATAGTAGAATACCAGTAAGTCTACTCTAGCCATAGCTCATTCCCCAATCCTGAAAATTCTGGGATGGTGATGTCCACCCCACCTCTAATTGAGAAAGGGCTTTGATCCCATACAGCTGATGGATGTGACTCTCTTGCTTGCAGTTGTAGGCTCTCTCATTGCCTTGGTATGGTGATTGTGCATCCTCACCTCCTTCTTAGCTGTCCTGGGTGAGTCCAATGAACAGGACAGTAGGTGTTGCAACTCTGCTGAGGCTCTGGGCCCAGCTGGCTCATGGACAGCCCAAAGATTCCAGTCTCTTGGATGTACACCTACAAACTCCAGCACCAAATATAGGTTTAAATAGAAGGGACAGTTGAACCATGTGTAGTGAAGCCATAACTGAGTCCAACTCTGTCACACTCGGGAACCCAAACTCCAAGGTAAGGTCGATAGGCAAGGCACCAAACTCCGGAGCTATCTGCCCTGACCATAGGACCTGGGTGTCTCCAGAGCTCTCAGGAGCCCCACTATTTGGGGTAGTGCTCACTTTGGCAGTCTATGAGATCCTGCTAAGGTGTACTTAAGCGTTACATCTGGGATGACCTCCCAACTCACTTTGAAGTCTCTTAGCCAAAGTCTCTTAGCCATATAAACCCATTTGCCATATCCATTTTTATGAATAATTGACTCAAAATGATAAAATCATTTGTTCAAGTCTATCTTCTATTAAGTACCATTAAACTCAAACTCCACTCTTTAACTCCAAGTCATGAGGTTGTTATACTATTTGTGTTGCATGTTTTGGTTTTTATAAATCCTAAAGTAATAGCTGGGAAGTATGCATACACATATTTTTAAATGGACAAATTAATAAATAAATTCATTGGCAATTCCACATTTTTGTTAAAAATTAAAATTTTGGGATTAACACAAAACAAAATATAGTGGATTATAATTCTCTGAGAGCTTCCAGAAAAAGTTGATGGATATTATGTATTGAATTCCATTTAAAATGTCATTTAATTCATATTTATCTAAAATGATAAAGAATATGAAGAAAATAAGTAAAAGACAAGAGGTAGAAATGTGTTTAACGTTACTAGTTTGCAATTAGTTTAAAAGATAATGTAAGAGATTTAGCTTCCTTAATAGACAAAATATTTTAAATATTTTTATAATTCACAACTAATCTTCTAGAGAGTTTATTTCCATTTTAAAGTGAATTTACATTTAAAATTGTAGTGAGTTAATACTTAATAAATCTGTATAGCACTATGAATCACGCCTGCCTTTATACATCTCTGTTCTTATAAATGTGAATACAAATTAAGGGAATGAGAAAATTGTAGGTAATTTATATTTGTTGTAGCCTTGTTTCTATGGCAGTGGGAGATGATGACCGTAATCTGTTGCCCTGGTAACTGGAAATACACATAGTATCATAAGGGGCTGCCCTTACAAAGTGCTTCTCTTCAAATCATAGTGAGAGAATAAGAAGGACAATACAATCAACTTTAAAATATTCTCAATAACATGGCAAGATTTGGTCACTTTACAAAAGTTATCATCACCATTAACACTTTAAGTGTCTGTATGGCACTATCTATTGCTGAAATAAAGTAAAATAAGAAAGAAAAGTGAAAAAATCAAAGCCTTTCTCAACCTTAAATGGTGCACTGAGACAGATTCATTTCAGTCACATTTAAAAGAAAGTAAGTGTCCTTGATTCAAAAGAAAGAAAAAAGGATAGAAGAACAAAGGAAAAAGACCAAGAACTGCCATGCATCACTAGTTTACAAAGATATCTTAGTCTTTTAATCTAAATTGATATGACGGGATGAGATGAGACAATGTTATTTTAAATGTTTTCCCCCAAATTACATATCCTTTATAATCTTCTGAGTGCCAGGCATGATTTCAATGCCCCAAAGTGCTATTGTTTGTCTCTAGCATAAATGCCTTGCAGAATTTATAATAATTATTTACCTAATATACTTTTAATCTACTTCTCAAGAGTTAAGTATCCATTTTATAAAGCTACCTTATAGCATGCATACATAAACGCAGCTTGAGGAGAAATGTATAGCATTAAATAGTTTGCATAATCAAGTATTTCGGAAAATCATAATACCTAAAAACAGTTTACAGTGATCTTGAAGGCATACTATGAGGATTTGCATTCCCATTGCTCAGGTGGGAAACGTAAAGTTTTCCACTTTAAGACTCAAAGTACACATTGTGCAGAAAAGTTGTAAATTAGATACAGAGTTGGAATGCGGCCTAATGTGTAGTAAGTGAGTTTATGAACAGAGGACTCCAAAAACATGCACAGTCTACTGATAAATAAATGTGATTTCTATTTCTTGCTCAGATCACACAATAGATCACTGATAGACTCTTCCTCTGCTGTCATTTTCTGTGGTAAATAAGGCCACACTGAAGAAGTGCATGGACATATTCCAAGTACTATATGTACAACCTATTACTCTGTGTTAATAATGGATACTTTTATATACTGTTCTAGTTGACTCCTTCAAAAAGAATATCTCTGCAAAAGGTCTAACTCAACGGGATACACATGGTCCTGCTGTTTAACCATCAGACTGGGTTCTTTTATGCATAGTAAGCTGCTTTATATTGACTACCAGTTTTTTTATGTGTATTCATTTATGTTATTGTGATTCTTTTCTTTAGCATCAGACCCAATTGAAAAAAATGCAATGATCTCAAAATTTACTATTTATAGTCCCCTCTTCCAAATTCTAGTAGAAATCAAGGCCTCTGTAAACTCTACCAGCCTCTGTGCATCACTTCAGCCCCATTTCTCTTCCTTTTCTAAGATACCATCAAGTTCACTTTTATTACCTATACTTGTTCGAATCCCATCTATGAACCCAGTTCATAATATTTATCCATCCAACATCTTTCCCTACTCCTACAATGCCTAAATTGTTTTGGTAAAAATTGCCATTAGGAATTATCAGGCATCAACTACAGGTGAATAGCTAAAATGCTAAGAAACAGCGTAAATTGTACTACATATAGATTTCCACTAGAGTAAATCTCAAAAGAACAAAACTAACTATAATTGAACCATAAAACCACTTGAGAATTATAGTAATTTGATTACCACTTTGCACCTTAGATATGTACTTGTTCTCACTTTTTTTTCCATTATTATCCATAGTACTCTGAAATCCTTCCTCCCTTGACTTTTCTTACTTCTTGCCATACCATTTGTAGCATTTAGCCGACATTCCAATCTCATTTCCCCCAGTTTATTTCTGTATTGCAGACCATTGCTGGACAAAATCATAAGTCCCTACTGAATGGAATCACTATAAACTTTCTAACAAACTATAATTGGGCCCTTTTGAATCTTCATTAATCTTTTTTTTCTCCTCATTTTGTCACTCCTTTAAGACTTTCTTAGAACAGCTTTTTCTGTCTCCTCCTGTTTTCAGTATTATTCCTATTTGTGTTATTCAGCATGTAACATTGCCTCTTCCTTCTCTGATAGGACTGAAATCATCAGATATGAATTCCACAATGCCCTTTATGTAGACATCACAGCACCTTTAAAAACATACATCTCTCAATTTTAAAACATGTCTGTATCTTCATATATCATTTCTCTTAGGCCTGGGGTAGCCCTTGACCCTGACTCTCTTCACTTCTGCTCTAGCAAATATCCTCTCTATATATTGCATCTTCAGAAACAAATGCATCCTGTGGTATCTTAAAGGACTTAAATGCTGTGTCAAAAAGGAAGGTACAAGCAACTTATCAAGCTTACCATCTCCACTTCCTTAACACCTATTCCAGGTATTTTTCCGTATTCAGAGGTCAAGATGCACTGTAGAAAACCCTTTCTGGCATTTTCATTTGCTGAACAAGAACACCCCAGAAAATTTGTTGCTAAGAATATGGAAACTGGAAAACAGAAGAATACTTCTTACACTTCAACTTTTGTTGCAAAGATAAAGTGGAGTCTTCTGTTTCCAGTAAAAGTTGCTGTAATACCAATAATTAAACATGTGGGCCTTAACAAATGGTGCTTAAAAAGTATTTATTATGCACTTTTCTGTTAGCTAATGCCATATCGTTTGGATAAAAATTTGTATCAGGACTTGAAACTTTTAAGATTTAACATTCTGATTCTATCACAAATTCAGATTGTCTTTTCTCAATATAATTTCCCACGCTAACTCCAAATGCTTTTGCTTTGTGTCCTCATTTTCCCAGTCATTATCATAATTTTCCAAGATCATTCCACAGTACTTTACTCCCCTATATGACCCAAATCCATAATTTTTTCACACTAACAAATATTGCCCTGAGAGCACATTTACTAATGGCTAAACCTGGATAGGCCATTTACTTCTTTTATTTAATTGACTCAGGTTTTGAGGCCTTACTGGAGAAAGTATGGCTGTCTTATAAGTGGGCTTCTGTATATCATCAATATTGTTTAATTTAACAAATACTTATCCATTACCTATTTAATTCAGTATCTGGCACATAGGTGAACACTTGGAAATAAAAAAAGAATGGAATTAGTCCCCCTTATAATAAACATTCCTTGTGCTGAATGTCAGTCATGAGCTCAAATAAAAATCAATAATGTTCAATAAAAGCTAAAAAAGAAGACAAAAATAATGTGCATGTATAATGAGAGCACAATTTAGGGGCACTTCATCCAGCCTCAAATGGGCATAGAGAATAAATTCATTCCATGTAGCAGGATGACTGACTGCAACCACAGGATAGGAAATATGAAATAGCACAATATTTTTAAGGGATTATAAATTCCTTGGGCCCAGTGAAAGGATAGAGAGTGGGCAGGTAGGAAAAATATTGTTCATAGAAATATTTGTATATACCATTTTTAAAAAGGAATAAAGTATGGATGACTTGATCAAGGAAGGGGAATGATAAAGGCTATAGAAATGATGAGTTCAACTAGGAACATTCAGTGTAGGTGGAGACCAAGCAATAGAATATACCAGTTTTTAAACATAGACATTTGGCTAGAAAATATATACTGAGAAACATTTTACATAAGTGATAGATGAATGCATTGCTAAAGATGAAATCACTCAGCCGGTCAAGGTCAAATAAGAAGGTTAGGTCAAAGATAGAACCACAAAAAATACCCGCATTTAGGAGACGAACAGGGAACAGGAACCCTGAAGCAAATTAGAAAAAATGAGCCAGGGAGTTAAGAAGAAAACCTAAAGCCAAAAGTGCCATACAAGGGAAGAAGATTTCAAGAGGGCTGTGTAGAAGATGACTATATCAAAATGTCTAGAAAAAATGACATGGAATACCCATATTATCTCTACTGAGAAAAATGGTTTCTAAACATAAAAGAATGTGAATATGTGACAGTTTGAATTTGGTGAATCGCAAAAAGAGAAAGATAGTGATTTTTTAATTAATCCATTCCTATGGGTGTGAGACCCTTTTGATTGGACTGCGCCAGTGCGGCAGGTCTCAGGTTTAGTCTACATCCTCTTGCTAGGTCTTATATAAATGAAGACACAAAGAGAGAAACACAAGAAAAGGGAGCTCCACCATTTTTGATCCTGCCATGTGAGGGTAGACTAGAGGATCGCTAGCAGCCAAAGCTTAAGCACAAAGCCCCCAAAAGGCTGGACCCACAGAGCAGCTCAAAGCTGAAGAGATGAGCCATATGCCTTATAGCCCACAGCTGAACTTGGGAATAAAGAGGAACAGCGGAGAAAGGAGGCCTGGAAAGAGAAAAGCCCTATGCCTGGTTGACCACAGCTGATTTCCTAGAGTCAGGAATTCTGGAAGGGAAGGCAGGGATCTTGGCAGAGATAGATAGCCATCTTGCTTCTCCACGTGGCAGGACCCCAGGATCACCAGTAACTGACTCTGGTGAGAAAATGTCTCTGCTTGTGCCTTGATTTGGACATTTCACAGCCTTGGAACGGTACAGTTTTACTCTAAATAAAATTCCCATTATAAATGCCAACCCATTGGGGCCGGCTCGATAGCCCAGTGGATAGGGCGCCGGCATACCACATGGGAGGCCCTGGGTTCGATTCCCGGGGACCTCTCCTAGCGGGCAGACCACCTTGAGAATGGCAAGCCGCCATGGGCGGGCCGGAGCCGCCGTGGGCAGGGCAAGAAGCAGCCACGGACAGGACAAGAGCCGCCACGGGCAGGGCAGGTCGCCCGCGGATGGAGCGCAGCCAGCCACCCGCGAACTGAAGCAAGCGCCGGCCGTGAATGGACGCAGAGACCGCCCACAAGCGGGGAAAGCCGCGCCTGCGCAGTGACCAGTCTCGGCGCCTTGCCGCAGCGGGGGGAAGGGGAGATATGTAATAAAATAAATAAATCTTAAAAATAAATAAATAAATAAATAAATAAATAAATAAATGCCAACCCATTTCGGATACTTTGCATTGGCATCCCCCTGGCAAACTAAGCAGAAGTTTCTAAGGAAAAGATATCAATATAACTACACAAAAGTTAACAAAATATGCACCTCAAAAGAACAAATACAATTAGAAAGAAATCATCAAACTAAGAAAAATATTTAGAACAAGTATAAAATTTGGTTAAAATTATTAATATATAAGAACGCATTGAAATTGAATAGAAAAAAACATTCCAACAGAAAAATAGCCAAAAAATTAATAGAAGGAAGAAATAATAAAATTAAAAATTGTATGTAAATGCCTCAAATTATAATTAACCAAATGAATTTAAATTAGAGCAAAAATAAGGTAGCATTTCTGCCTATCAAATTTGGCACACTATTGTACTGCTGGCTAGGGTGGGGTGACATAAAAAATTCCCAAACTTTGAGGATGGTGAACTAATTGATGAAAATCTCCTAAAAGCAATCTGGCAGAATACCTTAAGAGTTTAAAATTTTGTATCTCTTGACCCAATTCAACTTCTGGCATCATATACTTCCAAACAATAATTTGTATTTAAGAACAAATATATTCATCACTGGATTATTTATTACACAATTGACTAGCCTAAATGTCTAACAATAACAGGTATCTTTGCTAACCTCAAAATTGTTTATGTAAAAGTTGTCATGATTGGGCAAATCAGTTATAATTGGCATTGAGAGAAAAAAAGCAGGAAAATATAATGTATATTTCTGCATGTGGTTTTGTGTGGGGATGTTTGCTACAAGAAGTCATGATTGAGCTGGATCCCTTAATGCAATGCAGATACATCTGGGAATTTGGGGGAAACTTGTGAGGTGGGCCTGTCAGAAGGGAAATAAACCATTTTAAAATGATATTGAATATTGAAGAAATAGTTTGGTTTATTTTAAGAAATTTCTAAATTCTGCTTTTAGTGTGACACTTGTCATTTAGATTTATCTTCCATGGGCTCACAAATGTGTCTTGTATTAAAGGACACGCTCCATAGGCTGTGACTCTAAATATGCCTAAAGCAACATAGCAACAATTTGGGAACAGCCTGGTTATATGTTACAACGAAGAGCAAATAACATTATTCCCACCTCTGAGTACTTAATGTGGGGACTCATCAATGGACACCAGAAAGACAGCAGCATGCAGAGCTGGAAAGGAAAAAGATGGCAGATTTCATTTAGTAGCTCTAAAGATGTGTCTATAGCATATATGAGTCATATCCTGGAGATTCCCAGGAAGCACTGGAAGAAACAGATCAAACTTGAATTTTCTACAAATGCCAAATAAATACACTGTATAAGATTCCTTTTGCTGCTATAACAAATTAACAAAAACTTGGTGGTGCAAAACAACATAAATTTATTATCTTACGGATCTGGAAATCAAAAGTTTTAAATGGGTTTCCCCAGGCTAAAATCAAGGTGTTGGCCGGGTTGTGTTCTTTCTGAAGGCTTTTGGGAAGTTATCTTTTTTTCCAACTTCTGGAGGCTGTCTTCATTCCTTAGCTCGTGGTTACCTTCCATCTTCAAGGCCAGGAGTGGTTGATCTAGTCTTCCTCAAGATATGATCTCTCTTTTCTGATACTACTGCCTCCCTCTTCCCCATTTAAGGATGGTTGTGATTATAGTGAGATCAGCTGGGTAATTTACAATTATCCCCTTATTAAGTTCAATTGATTAGCAACCATGAATCCATGTGCAACCTTTATTCCCTGTTGCCATATAGGGACACATATTGACAGCTTTGGGGATTAGGACTTAGATAACGTTGTCAGGTAATTATTCTACCCTACATTGGTAACATATTTGGTTTGAATTCAATGCTCTGGAGTAAAATGAAAGGAGCACTGTTGATTGGGTTTTGGCTAATAACAAGGTTTTGCTTTTTCCAAGTAATGCTTAACTAACTTTTGTCTTGCTAAGTGATATAGGGCCTAGATAAGTTTTCCGACAGAAGGTATAGGAAAAGCAAGTGGAATCAATGTATATGCAGATACTGTGAGGAAGAAAATTTTGACAATAAAAGATATATATGTATATATATCAGAATAGGAAACATTGGGAAATGTGGAGACTTTTAAAGAGGAGATTGTTGTTTCCTATTTCATGTAATGTAAATTTTCCATCTATCCAAAACTATAGCTAAATATCTTTAATACATTTGGAGTCATAGTTTTCCCACTTGATATAATCCAGTGTTAATATTATCCAATGTGAGAAAGCATGATGTTCAGAGAAGACTCGGATGCCTTAGGATTACAAATGTAAATGTAATTTTTTTCTAGCTTTTGATCCTCAAGACGAGGTAATACTCAACTTTTTTGCTGTTTCTTGTTGTTCTAGGTACCAACCGACTTGTTGTATCTGAGGTTCTCAGAAAACTTCCTAATGATGGTCACTTTGGAAACCTAATGGAAACATACATAAACATATAAAAACATTCTTTTTCATTTAATCTGACTTATTATACACTCACTAGATCTTTAAGTATTTTGTTGTCTTTTAAAAATCCCAATTATAGGAACCTCTCAGGGAATTGTTATTTTTAAATTTCTATTCCTGTAGGACCTCTACTGAAAATTAAAGTTAATTTTTGATCGCTGGTGTGGAGAGAAAAATATTATAACAATACTTGTTTCTATCAAGATATACCACATATTTCATTAATTTAAGTATGATTATATATCTTGGGACTCTGCTGAGACATATTCCATTTCTAAAAGTGTATAGATGTTAAAACATCTTAGTAGCAAGCAGCAATATGTTAATTCAAGCCAAAAGTGGATTATAGTTAATACAAAATGAAAATACTCACTAGATCATTAATATGTCATCTCCTTCCTCATACAGAATGAAACTGTATTATAAAGTGCTTCCTTGTTGAGATACATATATCTTATGACTACAATATAGTTCATCTTTTACAAAAGCATTATGATTAGTCTTCTTTTAATATTATAAATGTAAAGCTGGAGTACTACACTGTATTTTAATATAATTTCATATTTTATTTACTTATTTCATTTAAATAAAGTTAATGAATCATGTTTTTTTACAAAATCCATCTACAATCAGAAATAATATATTTTCATCAAAATACAAAAAGTATAAATAATATAACAGGACATTTAATAATTAGTCTTTACACACTCAACCAGTTGGGTATACCATTTATTCTCTATCTCTTAAAGAAGCTCAAAGGGGATTTTCATCTACTTACACCATGAACAAAATAAATTGCTTACACAGAATAAGTTTGTAAACTGTTTGGAAAAGGAAGATGTTTATGAAAGTGTAGCATGCACGCCAAGCAGGTAAACAAGTTTGCATATTTAAATATTTAGGCTGTTAATAAAGTTCACAGAAACACAAAAGCAAGTTCCATTTAATTAGCTATGAAGCTCTAAAAAAATATTCAAGTGTGTTACTCTTTTTAGAAGAAATATGCTAATCAATATCTTTATGTAGAATGATTTGGGTAAAGTCACTTCCCTGCCCAAAGGGCTTCTTAGTTTATCTAACAGAGAATTTAAATTAACAATTATAAAAACAACAGAAGATTGTTCCAGGATTATTATGCCATCCCTTTATGTGCTAGCTTTTTTTTTATGATAGTCTATTGCAAAAGCAGTAAGTCGTCTCAACTCTATTCATTAAAAATGAATGAAGAAAATAAAAAAGATCTTTTCAGTAATGGTGTTCTGAAAAATGCATGTTTTTTTGCGCTTGCAACAATACAACATATTATAAATTACTTAAAATATGTTGAAAAGGAAAACAAGCATTGAATCGTTTGAATTTTTATGAAATATGGAACAACATGTTTCTAGTGGTTTCCATTTTATTATTTATTTCTTCATCTATAACAAATACTCAAATTAATACAAATCATTGTCATAATTAATGTTATCTGCTCATATCCTAATTTCTGGGTTAGAGAAATATGGGTTAAGTTGATTTACCTGCAGGTCTATTAGCGATAAGGAGTCATAATTATTAGAAAAAGCACAACATGTAATATTTAGATCATTGACCTCCTTATCAACACAACACCCCTTTTTTGTACATTACAAACCCACTTTCTGCATTTTAATAATTGATTTTAGAACAGTAAAAGTTAAAAGGAATAAATCAAAATGAAATCTCCAATGGTAAAAAATAGTTGAATAATGGGTTTCTTGCACTATTTTACCAGCCAGTGTGGCTGTATGACTCCTTTCTCCATGTGTGTGGAACAAGAGTTTCCTGTAACATGAGCTCTATATAGCCTCTGTGATTCGTCTCTACAAAGAACAGGTTCAGATAATCATCTAAGAACACCGTGCACAAAGCCCCAGTGTGGCATGTGAGCATTGATATTAGTTCATCTTAGTTAAATAATATTGCCAAAAGAAACTGCAGTTCTTTTTCATTTGACAATATAGCTACCTAATATATTTTAGAACAAAGTGATAGAGAAAGAAACAAGAACAAACTTTGTAAACCCAATAAGCACAGGAAAACCTAAATTAGAATACAATTTTGATCACATACCTGGAAAAAATTTCCACCTAATATAAAAGTGTTATTTGACTATATACTTACCATTGAAGGCTGCAGTAGCAGAATTATTAAAGAGTTACACAGTGGTCTACTATGTGATGCTAGGCATGCACCCAATAGGTGTTCGATAAGTACTAATTATTGCTGCTGTTTCATACTCTGCGGCAGCCTTGGAACATTGCATAATCAATGGAAGATGAGTACAGATTACATTAGTAGATTTTTTTCTTATTATCTCAGGGCAAGAATGGCAAGGAGTAGATAGAGCAGATACCTACCAAGCCAGCATTGGTAGAGGGGTGACTGTCGGGACAGCAGCACACAAAGTCATTGCCCTATGCTCCGGATACTACAATTCTTTCCTTGGCTAAAGTGACCCTAACCTCTCTCCAATGGACATAGGTAAATTCAACCTCTTTTTTTTCCCTTAATAATACTTAAGAGAATTAGAAATTAAAACAAAAAAAAGAAATATTGAAAGGCTGTAAAAGGATGGAAAGAAGGGAGGAGGTAACAGGTAATTTAGGGAGGAAGAGGAGGAGGGAGGAAGAATGGTAGAAATGTTCCCTTGGAATCCCTGTGTCCCTCCAGGAGGGGCACCACTGGCCATGGGTAAGGGCCACACCTCTCACCTGAAGTGCATGTGGTTTACACTCCTGGCTCCCTCTACTAAAAGCCAGTTACTGTGAAAAATGACCAGTCACTGTGAAAGACAAAACACCTCTAATTTCCAAATATCCCCAAGCAGATGACACCTCCCAGCTTGAGAAACACTGCAGGACATGATATCTCATGGAGCACTTGTTGAATTAAAGATGCATCAGGGAACTATGGCACACTACTCCACCAGTGGATCTCAGCCTTGGCTGCACATTAGAATCATCAGGAGAGCTTTTAAAATGCCCAATTCCATGGTCACGGCGAAGCTCAATTATATCAGAGTCTCTGGGCTCAGGCATCAACAATTTTTAAAGCTTTGCCTCCTCAAGCCAGTGATTTCAATGTTATAAACTGTTGCAGTGAACCACTTCCTCTGGAAGGCCTTTAAAATTGATGTGTTAACTTAATAGCCAAGTTGCAAGTAGAGTTTCCCACCCCTACCCCAAGGATCCGGGACTAGGATTTTAGTAGGCATTACTAAAGAGGCTAATCCTTTATTGACAACCTATTATATATCAGAATCATTCTAATTTACATAAGTACAATTTCAATCTTCAAAACAATTCTGCAAAGCACAAATTATCATTCCTTTTTGGTTGTTGCTAATGAGAAAGTGTGATAAAGGATTGACTCACTGGATGAATATGAGTAAAAAGTTCCAGGTACAAACCTGAGGCTGTTCTCTCTTTCTCTTTCAGAACATGAGGTAATGTTAGAAAAAAGCAACTCCGTGGGATACATCTCAGCAGGGACCATGAGCAAAGCCAACCTGGGGAACCTATCTCATCAAAGAGAAATAGTAGCAAGGAGGCAGCCGGGTAGAGCCAGCTTCTGTTTCTGCATCAACAAATCCACATTTAAACTGGGTGTGCACAGTCAAGGTTCAGCAGTCAAGACCAAGCACCAGATGCAGCATCATAATAATAGGATGTGAACATGAACTCTTTAAAGTTCATGAAAGGCAAAGGTTGGGGAGCAGAGAGAAGGGAACAATGAACAAAGTAATGTGATTTTATTTTTTAGCACTATCTAATTAGATTCACAGTTTATAATATACAAAACATAACTCAAACCTGAACAAATCCCTAAATTAATAAATAATCATGAAGTTTCTAATTTTCTTATCCCAGAAAGAAGTAGACACATATACTGTTTAAATATAATGACTACAGTGGTCAAAACAGAAGATGAGTTATTAATGGAATGCATCACCAAGAAAATCAAGTTCCCAAGGAGAGTCGTTCTAAATGCTATAAATATAGACTTCATTCATCCCTAGTATTGAAGCAAAAGAGGAAATGATGTACAGAGAGGAAGAATAAATACTTGTAACATTCACCCACATAAAAGAAAGTGAAAAACCCACAGAAATAATTCATTATGTTACTTTAGAATGCCAGCTCATACTAAACAGTGTACTCTACTCCTTTGTTAATTACAAAAGAAAATTAAATATTATGTATTGTTTTTAGAATTATATGTGTTCTAGGCTTAAAGGTTGTTTTATGTTTCCCAAAATAAGTAAGTATATAATATTTATGATATGCCCCCACAAGTGCCACATATTCGGATCAGTCTGTTTTATATTCACGCATCTTACAAAGAATATGATTAAAAGTGAAACAGTTACTCATATTTTCTGAAGCATAAATCAGGGAAACAATAGTTCACTCTTTACCTCTTTCTCCTTGCTTGGTTTCGTTCTATAAAATTTATATGTGAATACTATCAATAAAATGTAAAGAAGTAGTGTGGGCTTTAACTTAGAAAAGTAAGCATTTATTTACAGTTTTCTTTATATCACATTATGTGAGGAGTTGGAGTGATTAGGAGTTTACATTTCTAGTTTCAAGCACATTTTGCTTAAATTAAAATATCTTCAGATATTTTAAGCAACGTATTCTAAATCTCAAAAAGAAAGTAGTTGGGAAAATAAATGACCTCCAAAGACCAGCTACAGGGTTGGTAATCAAATCTGTAATATTGTGTCTTGAAAGGGAATCATGGAGTCATGGAGCTGCATACTAAATACCTGGCATTATTTTTCCTAGTCCCAAAGAGAATATGACTTTCCCGTGCAAAACATTCAAATTGTAGTTTGTATCCAATGCTCTCAGCCTCTCAAATTGTTTAAGACTTTAAAATTTAATCAAGGGATTTCTTAATGGAAGCTAGGAAGAGCAACATCAGAAATACATTTGACAAAAGGGTAACAAATTTCTACTTAATTATTTACAATGGCCATATACGGCTACACAGAGACAGAAAAGCAGTCAGGCTCCTGTGCATCAAACTCAGCCATCTGAAAGAACAAGGGCATCAATTTGTCCTTACACCATGCAAACAGTTTTCAAGATTGCATCTTGTTGATCTTGATGAAATTACATGACTAGGATCTGAAGCTTTGTGCCTGGTAATTTATGGCCACAGGTCACTCTGAATTGAATGCTTTCAGTGCACAGAGAGCCTACTTGTCATTTGCATGCATCTCATTTTGTCATCTAAAACATGTTTTTCATCATTGGCTAAAAGCCACTACTTTTTTTCCTTCTTTCTCTTTCTCTCTCTCATCTGTATTTCTCTCTATAATAAAACAGACGTGTTTTCCACTGAACTCAACATTATAACAAACATCAATATGAAATAATAGATTAAATCAATTAACCTACTTAGTTTAGGTCAGGAGTGTTCTTTTGGGTGTTGTTTGTTTGTTTGTTTGTTTTATTTTTGTTTGTCTTTTGTTGAGTTAGAATTGAAATATAATCAAATATTTCAGTTTGTATTCACAGAGGAAATCCTTATATTGCATACCTTGAATTATGCATTTGCTAAATATCTCCCCACAAATAATTGCCCAGGTTTTCTATTACTGAGAAGTAGAGGTACATTTTTCAGAACAATACTTGTCCTTGATAATTCTAGGATAATATAATGCATTCAGTAGCCCTGACTTTTTTAAATGTAAAGTTATACATTTTTTAACCTTGAATTGGGGTAATTGGATGTTTCTTCAAGGAATGTCACTACAAATAAATGCATAGGTCTCTGTAAAGTTCTATTTCTTGAAGAGATGGTGTCAACTTATTTTTTACAATCAAAAGACAAAATGAATGTTAATACATTTATTTATTAATTACAGATCTTGTTTGGATAAGTTAAGTTTTCTGAACTCACATAGTCCTAAGAATTTATATAAAACCAAATGCATATCATCCCTGAAATGTCCAATTTATCTAAAGACTTGTTTTATTTCTCAGCACATGTAAGAGATGACTCTGAAGAATCCTGTATTATATTAAAGGCAAGATTATTCCATTTATAGAATTAACCTAATGACATGTAAAATATAACCATGCAATTAAGATTGTTTCAGGAAAAATAAATAATTGGAAATTTTGTGTGGATTTTAAAGAAAATCTGAAAATTGTAAGTTCATAAGTGCTAGAGTTAGAAGGGACCTTATGAATCATAATATCCCATCTAATAGGAAATCCCATTTGTACCTCTTACGCAAGCAGTAATCAAGTCAGTGAGACACTAAATAGGAAAATATAATTCAGAACCATAATCTAGCCCATTTTTCACACATTATTTACCTTGGAGTAATCACAATAGTTGAGACTTTTGTATATGTCACATCCTAAAAGAAAGCAACTGGTTTCTTTGGAAACTCTCTATCTCCTGATTGGGATACAAATGTACATGAGCTAGAATATTACAATTCTCACAATTAAACTCAATATATTTTAATATTGATCTTAGTCCATTATAGACTTTTATATACCAGAGTATGCATCCTATGTAAAAGTACGTATATATATATATATGTACATATAATTAATAACTTTCGCTTATGTTAATTTGAATTGGTCAGAATTATTTCACTATGTTGCACTTTTCAACCACCCTATCTCAGAGAATCCTTCTTTTTCATTTTAAAGATTTACTACAATAGCAAATTTAAAGGAAAACTGGAATAGAATAATTGAGAAACATTTACACTTAAGATAAATTGCCATCTAGTTCCATGAGAATTTCTAAGCAACTCTAATATTGGAGGAACCATTGGGAGGTACTGTAAGAGTGAGTAGTAGTGGTAGACATAAATACGTGCACCAATAAATGATCACAAGAAAAGTAGCATTTTATTGTCAGGAACTGAAAAGTAGCTGAGCTATTACCCTCTTTGCAAACTAAAAAGTTAACTTGCCACAGTGCCATAGATGCTGACAGAAAACATGCTACTCCTTACCTCTTATTCTTAATTACTCACGTATCACATCAGTTCACCTTGGCCCCAAGGTTCCAGAGGATTATACAGAGCATGTCCAGGTGAATGCTGTACACACAGTGGATTTGGGTAAGAGATGAGGAATTCCAAGCTTAGGAAACCCCAATCTTTTTTATTCGGCTCCTTGCAAACTTATCTAAACTTTTCCTGTAGGGAGATAGTAACGTTTTTAGGCTGATCTGCAAAGGAATCTGTCCTCTGTCCCAGAAAGAGACACCATTTCTATCTTCTAAGGTTATTTGGCATACAAGCATCCTTGGAATTTAGCCTGAGACAAAAGCTGATACAAAAGAGGCAGAAATCCATAGAGAATCAGCTCCCGAAATTGATACATGAGACTGTACTCTACCGTGATTGTAGAATTCAAAACTACTACAAAGAGATAGAATTGGAAAAGTTCCTACCATAATCCACAACAAAACAAATATTTCATGTGTCATTGTCATGAAGGACTGTGAAAAATTTACATGGAATCTAACTGAAATCTTTAAATAATACATAGTCATTTTTCCTGAGTTAACAGTTTTTGGGTCAAAAAAAAAAAGACTAGCATAACTCTTAAGTAATTTTTCTAATTGAAATATTCATTCGTTTTGTCTGAAACTCAGCCTAGTGGTTGTAATTAATTTTGTCCTATCAGTTTTAGAAATTGGCAGATAGTTTTAGCCTTCAAATGTCATCTGTTCTTTCTCCTTCTCATGCTGTTTGACTACAATAATTTCCTTGTCACCATCATATCCATCACAATGTTTCCCCCAGCCCTTCTGCTACATCTCACAAGTAATTGCAACAACCTGAAGTTCAGGTTCTTGTGCCCATCCCCACCTTCTACTCTGCTCAGCCCATAACCACAAAGTGGGAGCAATATCTTTCACAACCGTACAATTTAAACTGCTCCATAATCTATAGAATTGTGTTGCATTGGAGTGTAAAAGTCTTTCAGTGATTTTATGGAAAAAGTTTTTCCATCTGGTTGCTTATATTCTATGTTTATATTTTCAAAGTAAGTATGGACACCATAAGGAGGAGGAAAACAAATCACAAATTGGGAAAAATATTTACTTTGCCTCTAATCAACAAAGGATTCATTTCTAGAAAAATTAAAGGGTACTGAAAAATTAATAAGAAAAATATAAACTTATAGAGAAATGGGCAGAAGTTATAAACTAACATGTCAAAAGAGGTAACACAAATCATCAATAAATATGCGAAAATATGCTCAGCATTAGATAGGAGATAATTTATGATTAAAATTACAATGAAATAACATTCTATACTAGTAATTTGGCAAAAATTCAACTTTCTAAGAATATGCAATGCTGGCAAGTTTGTAGGGCTTAAGAATGCTCAGATCCTGCCTGTGGAACTATAAGTTGGTATAATCACTTCAGAAAATAATTTGGTGTCATCTTGTAAATTAAACACTTGTGCATGTGTCCCAGGAAACTTAAAAGAATATCATACCAGCATTGTTTGTGCTGTCAAAAAACTGGAAACAACCTAATGTCTATCAAAAGATTGGTTAAACAAATGTTCATTGAGGAAAATTATATAGTAATCAAATAATTGCACTATAGCAATGGGCATAAAATTGTAAAAATAGAAATTCACAGATGAATGCCTACAGTGTGAAACAATTTTTATAAGACAAAGCAAAAAATTGCAAATCTGATTTAAACATGGCACATATAAAAGTAATGAATATATTACAAAAATAAACTGAATGACAAAGCATACACTAATTTTGAGAGAGTATCAGTGTTTTTCTAATCTCTTTTTCTTTCTCCCTCTTTCCCTCTCTCTGTCTCACAAAAAAATGTGGGACTCGTGAAAAGAAATAAAAGTGTGAGTAATCTTCCCTTGCTTTAAAGAGATACTCAGTTCAGATGTATATATTCCCTTATTTACTAGTATGTTACATAATTTACACATGTATCTAACATATTCTTTTTATGTATCATCTATTTCATAACAAAAATGTGGAGAAAAGCCAGCTTGAATATGTAAGCCTGTTAAAGGACTGGCAGCTATCTGACCAGAGAGCAAGACCCCTTTAGGGTATCTTATGCTAACCAATTGTCCTTGTATATATATATGTATACTTTTTTTAAAAAGATACTTAGATTACATAAATGTTACATTAAAAATATGGAGGATTCCCATAGGCCCCGCTCTCTACCCCTCCCACATTTTCCCACATTAACAACATCCTTCATCAGTATGGTACATTTGTTACAATTGATGAACACATTTTAGAGCATTGTTACTAAGCTATAAGCATGGATTATGATGATGGGCAATGACCATCCCAAGGAACAGAAATAGCTGCCCTTGACTTTTGAGCCTCCAGTCCCTTTTTCCTTGAGATGCATTTTTTTCAAAGGAAGAATCTCCATCTTTATGAAACTAAAATTATAGACTGTTAACCCCCTTCAACCTTGACTTAATTCTAAGGAGAACAAACCATAACATTTGGGTTGATTTGTGCATTTGAATTACAGTTTCATGGATATTGACTCTAGTGAACATATGACCACCCTTGAAGCAAGTAGTAAGCTAAAAGCTTGCTATGATTCATTCTTCCATATGTTTTACTTGTGTCTATGTATACTAACTTGCTAAAAATTACTTACTTTTTAGGGCAATCTTGTCTTTTCTCTAAAATTGGAATGGATCCTTGTGATATTCATTTTTCTCTAAAATGGCTCCATGCTACATTAGTTTTTAATAAGGAAAAAGAGAATGAGTGGAGACCTTATGTTTTAGAATGCCATCCATAAAAAGAGGAGTACATTAATGTTGTTCTTTTTTGTAAAAAAAATTGGTTTAGATCAAATTTAAATTTTCAAGTAAATTTGTTATAGTGTTGATACTGTGTAATACATCTGTTTCATAGACTACTCAATTATTAATCACTGAATTTTAAAATGAGACTTGCAAAACCACATTAATATTTCATGAAAACTTGCTTAATTTCATGATATCTAAATGCATGTCTTAGAGCTTCTGTGGGTTCCATTGATAATCAGTTTTTTAAAAGCACTATGCTAAGGCTTATATGTAATTTAATATTAAGTATGTCTAGAATAGAGAATTTTGGTCTCAATAATAACCTATGCGTACCAATGATTTTATAAATTCTGTAGGTCAATACACCATCATTACAAATTTTCTTAAAACTACAAATAATATGAACCTCTTAAGACCTGCAAAAATTACATTCTCAACTTCATAATAAATAATACAAAATACATCAAACCTTTATTCCAATCTCCTATTTTATCTACAGATCTTTAGAGTGGAAAGATAGATTGATTTTGATGAGAATAGATCCTACCTTTAAAACTACACCAGTAATTTGTGACTGTCACCTATATTTTGTCAAAACTATATTTTAGAAGCCATTGTATGGGATAGATATACATGTACTTGCCAAAAGTATATTTAAAGAACTTCACAATGAAAAGACGATTTTTATGATAGCATAATTTATAGCTGTGAGGTAAATATGTGTACATCTTAATTAAGTAGTAAAAGTGTATTTATTCTTCTGTGCATTTTATGAGAATTATAAAAATGACAAAGGATACAATTTGATTATAGCAAAAAGTATGCTTAATTTTTTTTCTATTTTTAATGAGTGCCTGGATTATGCCCAGCAAACCAGGTGATATTTTGATGTAAAGGAACTATAAGACATATTTTGTACACTCAAAGATATATGTGTGTGTGATATGTGTATATATAGCAACACGTTTATATGTGTAAATGTATGTGTGTATAAAGGTGTTTACATATATATATTTACACATACAGAGATATACACAAATATATTTCAATAGCTTGTTTATGATTACATATCCTAAAATAAGGATTCCTGAAAATCAATTACTGTACCATAAAAACATAA
>PVKH010004727.1:0-22965 GCA_004027955.1 Chaetophractus vellerosus | reverse complement strand
TATCTTGTTCCAACACATAGCAATGGACTGCTGAGGGAAGTAATTTATGCTTTATGGCCTGGTAACTGTGAGCTTCTACCCCCAATAAATACTCTTTATAAAAACCAACCATTTTCTGGTACTTTGCATCAGCACCACTTTGGCTGACTAATACAGTTTCTGATGAGAGGTAGGCACTTAATCTTAGCAAAGTTTGCCTTGTATGTGACGCTTTCCTTTTCTCTTGCTGTTTTCAGAATCCTCTCTTTAATGTCTGATATTTGTCATTCTGAATAATAGCTGTCTCAGGGTAGGTCTGTTTGGATTTATTCTTTTGGGCTGCATTGTCTTAATGGTTGAGAAGTTTTTGGTCATTATTTCCTCAAATATTCTTTCTGTCTCTTTTCCATTCTCTTCTCCTTCAAGGACACTGATAATGCAAATATTCATGTGTTCACATAGTCATTCCATTCTTTGAAACTCTGTTCCACTTTTTCCATTCTCTTCTCTTTCTGTTCTCCTGTCTTTTCCAGTTCAGATGTTCTGTCTTCAAAATCACTAATTCTGTCTTTGAGCAATGCAAATCTGTTCTAATGTTCCTCTAATATATTTTCAGTCTCATCCATCATGTCTTTCATTCCCATGATGTCAGTTACTTTTCATTGCAGACTTTCAAATTGTTCTTTATTCTCACCCAGTGTCTTAACATCCTTTATTTCTTGAGTCATATTTTGTTTCAATTCTTAAGTTTTAGAAGAGTTGTGTGATTATCATTGAATAATTGTCTTAAATCCCATATCTTCTCAGGCTATTTAGTTTATTCCTTTGTGTGGGTCATCTCTTCCTGTTTTCTAGTATGGCTTGAAGCTTTTTGCTGATATCTACTCATATGAATGTATACGTTGGTGAATTTTCTCTGTTGGCCAATTTCTCTCATGTCTATTTTTTCCATAGTTTTACTTTGATATTTTATTCAACTTATTCTAAGTGTTTAAAATTGCCCAGCTTAAGTGAGCAAAATTGTACCAGAGACTCGCTTATGTGGCACAGATTTCTACCAGGACTTAGAGTATTTAGAGAACCAAAAGCAGTTTTTGTCTATGCATTATACATATGGGCCAGCAGATGACGCTCCTTGGTGTACCTTCCAATGAAAGTGTTTATTAAAATTTCCATTTTCCTGTGTTTTGGTCTGGCCAGAGCTGAGATTGAGTGTGGGCTTTGATAGCCAAATTCCCTGAAGAAAAACCCCTTGACTTCCCCTCCCCTTTCCCTTGTAACAGCTAACAGGGAGGAAGATGTCTGTTCCCCACTCAGTCAGCTGCAGTGAGCCAGGGGTTTTATCCCAGTTTAACATCTTGAGGGTAGGAAAGTAGCCACAGGGGTTTGGTAACTCATGTTTGTTGTTTCAGGTTCTTCATTTCCTGTCCCTCACCCTCTTGGGAGTTGTGTAGCCCTGTCCTGGTCTGCTGTCCCCCAAAGCAGGTCCCTTGGACAGGTTTTGAATTTCTCTGTTTTTTTGTGTGTGAAAGAGTTGAGTCCTGCCTGCCTAATCTGACACCATCTTCCCACAATCCGGTCAGTTTCTTCTTTGCCCCAGTGGTTATTACCAAAACGGACAGATCTGTTGTTAAACAATTACTGCTGATTGTTTTTCAAAATATCTCTTGGGTGAAGGCTGTTCCCACACAGTTAGGTCTAAGGTAGGTCTTAAATAAAATAGAGTTAAATATTTAAAAATAATAATAATAATAATAAAAGAAAAAAAAGAATTGTGAAAAACAATATTGAAAACTCAATGGAAAATAGCTTGAACTTAGAAAACAAGTCAATGAATAAAATGGGCAGATAACATTTAATAAATAAATAAATAAATAAATAAATAAATAAATAAATAAATAAATAAAATAGAGTTTTCCATGGAAATTCCAGTTAGGTTAAATAATGGCAAATGTCCCAGTATGGTCTTTTGTGGATGGCTCAAAAGCCTTTTTGCCCTCTCCAGTGGTTGCTAGTCTTTTTGTTTTCAGCTGATTATGTGACTGTTGGTTCTCAAAGCTACATGGAGCTGTGAAGAGGCGGATGGGAAGAGTTCAAGTTGAAAGATAACCATGCTCACTGTTTTAGCTGAAATTCAGTTCTTGACTTGCTGTAAGACTTTGGTTAATTTCCAGAGTTTTGAAAATGCTAATTTTGCCAATTTTTGCATATGCTTTCATTTCTTTTTTAAATTATTATTGTTTTTCTCATTGTTTTTATGAAGAAGCAGTTTTCTGGGTGTCCTTTCTCTGCTAGTCCTACTGATGGCATCTGTTTCATTTGTTTTCCTCCAGCTTGGTTAGGATTTGGGTACATACATACTTGTGATTATTTTTCTTTGAAAATAATTTCTCTTTATATTTTAGGTGTTGTAAACTTAAGATCTGTGCATTTATAAAAACTGTGAAGAGTGTGAGTTTTTACCTTACTTGCAACCTAACAACATAACCTCCCTTAGTTTTATAGACTCTGGTAGATGACACTGACTTCTGGATCAGAGTAAAATGAGTTTTATTACCCACAACAACAGTAGTAGTCAGAATATAAACATTTTCTTGCACTTGTTCCACTTGCCTTAGTTCTGCTAGGGCAATCCTGCACACACAATGGGTTTTATTACAGGAAAGAAAACTTGTGCTTTGAAACTTGAATCTTTTATAATGAGAAGTAAGCATGTCTGCACTTTACTCTTGAGAGAGACATTACCTTTATTTTACTGGAGACTGATGCTTGCCAATTGCTCTGGAGTGAGACGTTATCTCTATTTTCCAAAGAAAGTTGTTTGCTATACAAACATATGGAATAGATAGTCCAGAACAAGAGAGGTTGTTACCTCTGCTGGCAAGACATGCAGAAATGTGAGGTATCCGTGGAGAATTTTCACCCAATGATCATCATACTTAAATTTTACTCCATCAGAAATATCAGATTCCTATGAAGAAACCGAATGAAAGATAAGGAAGATTTTTACAAGTAAACCCTGATACTTATTAACAAACTTTGAAAAAAATGAATTTAGGGATTTATATTTTAGAGATTAAAGACTCACTAGGTACCCATGCCAATTATCGCCACATTAATCTTTATTTCAATGCAAATTAAAATTAATTCTATATTTTTTCTGAATAATTGTTAATTTGGATCCAAAGTTCACTTGGAAATGCAACAGACCAAAAATAGCCTTATCTTAGCAGCTGTATAACACCGAATACCAAAATTTACTATAAAGCTATATTAATACAGTATAGAATTGGGACAAGTGGGTACAAATAAATAAGTGAAAGAGTCCAGAGTCCAGAAACTGAAATCCATATGTAAGAATGGTCATGTATAACAAAGGAACTTAAAAGTGGAGAAGTGATTGTCTTTACAAAAAATTGCATTTTTTCCAGTTGGCTATACATAAGGATATTAATTAATAGTGACCTCTACCTTGTGTCATACAACAATAATTTTCAATTGTTTTGCCGATTTAAATATTAGTAATAAATCACTAAACTGTCTATAATTTAACAATGGAGACTACCTGTATATTATTGTGGTGAGGAAAAATTTCTTAAGCAAGATACAAAAACAGTTATTTTAACAGAAATTTTGATAAATTGTAATACATTATATTATAGACTTTTATTAGTAAAAATATAAAATTAAGAGTATAAAATGACATGTAACAAGGTGGGTAAAGACATTTACAATACAAGAACCTGACAAAGGAATCCAATAAGTCTACAAGAAGAAGACAGAAAACTTAATAGAAAATTGGGCAAAATTGTGAGTAAGATTTGACAAAAAACAATATCTAACTCATTAATAAATATAAAAGAGATGCTCTTCTCATTAGTAATTAGGGAAATCATTGAAAGCATAATAGTATAATGCTGTCCAATCAGTGGAATAAATGCAATTAAAATACTGACAATAATCAGGAACTGGCTATGATGTGGACCAACTAGAATTTTTCTATCCCTTTTGTGAAATGTAAATGTACACCACGACGTTGGAAAATTGGCAGTTAAATAATAAAGTTAAACAAAGCCACACCCTAATTATACCCAAGGTTTATACCCAACTGAAAAGCATACATATGTGTCTCAAAAGGCATGAACAAAAATGTACTTAGCATCATTCATCAAGATTCTCCAAACTGGAAACAACCTGAATGTCCATCATAATACTTGAATATATCACAGTGCAGTCATACAATGGAATACCTCATAGCCACAGAATGAATTACTGCTACCCATAACATTAATGATTCTTACAAACAACACATGAGAAAAGCCAGATACAATAGAATACAGACTACTTGTTTCCATTCACATTAAGTTTAAAAACAAACAAATATAATCATTGGTGATAAAAGTCAAAATTAAGATTTCTTTAGTGTAAATTAGTGAAAGGGTTGGGGTAGAAGTGGATTATAAGTTTTTGATAGTTTTATTTCACAATCAGAATGGTGGTTACATGGCTGCATTAAAGAAAGTTCAACTCACTATATACTTATGATTTTATCCTTTTTTGTTTATCATATTTCAATAAAATTTTATGTAAAAATATTTTAAATCTTTAAAAATGAAAGCTTAAAACAAATTTCTCGCTGACAGCTTGAAATAACATTAAAAATCTTTGCCAATAAATCAAACATGTCAATGAAGTAAAGTGAAACAGGATTTCTGCAGAATGCATTCAAAAGAAAATAGAATTTTGTGGGGAAGTAGGTCTTCACTTGTGCGTTTTAATATTTAATGATTTATAAATGAATTTTGTTTCAATTTTTGAACATTCCTGGAAGAAGGATATTTTTACCATTATATACATATAAACTGCTCCAAAGCTTCTAATCTTCCCAATTTTATTATTAAGGCTTGCATAAGTAATGATTTTAACATCAATGTATTAATGAAAGAGTTAATCCATCACAATACTTTGTCCTAGATAGAATATGAGGCAATTCAGTGATTTTTTACCCGTGATTTAATCTTGTATATGCCAGGAAGATAACCTAAGACTTGGAATGAAAAAACCTCCCCTAACCTTAGCTTGTTCAGTAAGAATTTGGCTGGAAATAGCAATCAATGATTGTCTTGCTGAAATCCCTGAGGCATTCTATGCTTTGCATGAATAAGATTTTGGAAAATGTACTGCTACAGGAATAAGAATAGTTTCTGAAGTTATACTGGCCCCTAAGAGTCTGGGACAGGCTTTTCTGAAAGGTAGTCAAAATCAGTTATTGGAAGTTTAAGTAAATGAGAAATGTTAACTGGAGAGGGAATCTAAGGGAAAGAGAACTTGAATAAAAATTAGGAGTGTGCCTATAAAAAAGCCTCCATCGAACTGTATTTTTTCTTACATTTTTTTCTGATTGTTCCTGGAAAAATCATATTACTTTGTTCCAATCAGATGGTAAAAATCTATGCAGTGGTAAAATATTGCTAGTTGGTGTTATGAGTAATAAAAATACAATTCAGTGAAGAATGTCTTATCACAAATCTACCTATTAATTAGCAACAGTGGGGAAAATTATGTATAATAACAATAATTATTAAAGCTACTTCTGTACTTAAAGATCTAGCACTTAAGTTTAAAGTATACTTCTAAGCATTATAAAAACCCTGTAAAGTTAATTCTATTATCATCTTCCTTCAGCATAACAGGAAAATGAATTACAAAAGAGTTAAGAGACCAGGGTCTCTGAGTTAGTAAGTAATAACGCTGAGATTTGAACCCTAAGAAGCCCATTCTAGGGATGTTTTTAAATATCAGCCTAAACATTCTCTATATCATTTGTCAGAAATAAATCATTGATCAGGTGTTCTAGATAGTGAGCAGAAGGCAGGTGCAATGGGGGAAAGTATACAAAAATCATTTCTAAGAAGACTCAGGAATGATGTAAAAGAAGACTTGTGCCTGCAAAGTCATAGTTGGGAAGGAAGAGATGCCAGAGATTTGGGTTTTTTGTAGTGTGGGGGAACAGGCTTTTTGTTAATTAAATTGTTGCATTAAATAGTCCTCTGCACAATTTTAAATAATCCAACACACAAATTACAAATTAAGTGGATTTTAACTTTCTTTATTGAAACTCCTATTTTATGTAGGCATTTAGATAGCTGTATAAAAAAGAAACATATCAAAAAATTCTGAAAAATTCTATTTATGTTTACCCAGTCAAATTCTAATTAATGAAAAATGTACGAGGTATGAGATCCAAGATCTCTTTAAATGTCATATAGATCATTAAATAAATTAAAATATAAATCAATTGTACTATGAACATTATTAATTTAGTTATAATTTTATCTATTTTGAAAATTACATCATGCATTCAGATTTTTAAAATTTTATTTGTTTTTTTAATTTTTATTTTTAAAGACACTTTAGATTACATAAATGTTACATTAAAAATATAGGGGATTTCCATATGCCCCACTCCCTCCTCCTCCCACATTTTCCCATATTAACAACATCCTTCATTAGTGTGGTAAATTTGTTACTATTGAGTAACACATTTTAAAGCATTGCTACTAATGGTGAACTATAGTTTACATTATAGTTCACACTCTATCATGCCCCATTTTGTAGGTTATGACAAAATATATGATGGTCTGTATCTGTCATTGCAATGTCATGTAGGACAATTCCAATGCCTCGAAAATGCCCCCATATTACACCTATTCTTCTCTCTTCCTCCCCTCAGAATCTCAGATTTATTTATTTATTTAAAATTAATTGGCTTTTCTTAACTATTAGACAAACAAGCTTACATTACAATGACTATTATGATAAATAAAGAGACATATTTCTTAAAATGAAGTTGCCAGTTAATCAAAGAATACAGTATTGATTTCATATCACACCAATAATGACACTTTAAATTACATGAAAGAAAAAAATTGAGGTTCTACAAAAAGTGAAATCAACAATTATAGTTAGAAATTCCATTTTCTCAATAATGAATCAAAGATTAGCTAAAATAAATAATAATATATAAGGCTCAGACATTTTCAACAGACTTGATCTCATTGACACTGGAAATAAATGGAAAACACCTGAATTATAACAATCTGAGGCTATTATTCAGGACTTGCCACATGTATTTAGCCACAATCATTTTTATTTGACAAGTGTTTCTTCTATCTATTGGGTTAAATTAGCATTTTTATGATATAGTTTAACATACCTTTTGACTTAATTATTATTTGCTCTTGTATTAAATTTTTCATGGTTGCTATGGAAAGTACAAAAAGCATATTTAAATCATCTAATTCTAGTCTTAAATATGTTAAATCACTTGAAATGTATGTAAGGACTCTATGACAGCATATTTCCAAATTCTCCCTTTCCTCCCTTGTATACTTATTTTTTTCATTGTTTAAGCCACTTTGAATCAGGAGTTCTACAAATTGTAGCCGAAAGCACCCTAATATAATTTTTAAAAATCAGTTCAAAAGGTTTTCAAATTAACTAAATTTTGGCATTTTATTTAGGTGAAAATGTAATCGTATATTTCAATTTGTTTTTTTGTTTGTTTGTTTTAAACCATATCCTTTTTATTGATTTACTATAGAACAAGATAAATTTGATTCCAGAAGTAAGGGTTTCCAGTTAAATTTGATTTTTACTATTAATTGATGGTTGGATACAACTCACAAATTCAAGATATATTGGTATTTTAATAAGATTTTCACCAAATGCAATATTTTAAAAATTGATGCACTCTTGTGACTTCTATTACTTGAATGTATCTTTTTATCCTGGGCCATGTTTTTATATCATTAATTACTTATGCTTCGATGCATGGCAGGGTTATTATATACTAGAATCATCTACTTTACTACATTGGTTTCCAATCATTTATTGCAAATGCATTTTAATTTAAAAAATAGTTAAAAACCAGAATATGAATTCCAAATTAAATGGGTATATATAAGCCATTTTAACCAATATATAATTTAACCAAAATGTACCTAATAGTTTCAACTTAATTGTATCCAAACCGTTGAGAAAATATTAGTTTCATCCAGAAATCTCAGCATTGCTTTATTTAAACAAACATTTAAATTTATAATTTTAAAAGGTAAAATAAGAGCAACAATGTCATAAAAGTAAATTTTCTGAACTAACATTCACAAAAATAGAATACGCTTATGTTTTATAAATGCCATTTAATATATCCAGCAGAGAAGCAAAATAGAACTGAATTAAAAGTTTAACTTCAAACAATCTATAAATTGTTTCCATGTTTGAAGCAGAAAAACAAGAATGAGAATAAGTGAATTTGAAAGTTCTTTCTCATCATTAATTTTCTGCTTCTAATCTTAGGATGGTTCATGTTTATATGGAAGATTTGGGATGCTTCCAATTTCAATCAAATCATCTCTTGAGAGTCTGTCAGTTCTGCTCTATATCCTGAATTATTTTTCATTGCTGTTAAAGAATTGAACAAAAAATTTCTTTTGGACTTTTTATAGATTAATAAGTGGTACAAAGTAAGAAGATATAATGGTAAGACCTTTAAAATGGAATTAATATCTCTGGGTATATTAGATCACTGTTCAGATTATTTTTACACCATTCAAAAAGTGCTGAAAGATTTAAAAAGTCTAACAAACTAGATTTTTAAATTAGGTAGTTTTCCCCTTTGCCTTTTCAATTTGGGATTTTTGTTTACTTTAGTTAACGAAATGATTATTTGTATATTTCTATTAGCTTGATGCCATTTTGTTCATTATCTATCAAAAAGGTTTTCTCATGAATGTTTCCTTTTAGGGTATGCAAATATCTTTTTCTGAAAATCATTTTTATGTCTATTAAAAGAAATATCCTAAAGAATATCTGCATCTTCAAGACTAGGCCTGGATACTAATTCTTACTGATCTCCTTAATCACATTAACTCTCTTCTTTATGTGGATTACCTCATTATACATTTATTTTAGTACCAGTTAGTTACATAGTATTGTACAACATTATTTCTTTCGTCTTTCCAATTGATGGCAAATATATTCACATTTTGGTAACAGAAACCTTGCCTTTGTTTTTGGAATTGAACTCAATGTTTACCAGAATTTCCTGTTCATACTGGATATCCAGAAGTATTTATCATATAATCATACTTACAAAATAGCTTATAGCTAATTTATATATAAAAAATGAAAGAGCTTGTTTCATCTTTTAAAGAGGTTATTAATTCATTTTCCTGGTAACAAAACTAAGCAAAAAGTATCTTGGATATATCAGATGGAGTGGAAATAACATATATAATGTCTTGTGTATATAGTACTTCTGGAACATATTGATTGCCTTCTGGCCAATTTTATGTTTTTCTTTGATTTATTTGATCTGTTTGATTTAGAATTGTCATAACTTAAGATGGCCAATCTTATTATAAATCAATCAATCTTTCCCTCATAAATTATCCATCAAAGGAGCATATTTGTATTGTAAAAGCTTTGAAATTTTCTCTCATGAAAATTTTACTAAACAAATTGAATATTTGACAATTGCATTTCTCAGAATGTAAACTGTTCCTGCTACTATTAACAATCTTCTAACAAGTCCAATATTCAGAAAGAGTGCACAGATTGTGTATGCAAATTTCTTATTTATATGTTTTAAAAAGATACTTATGCAGGAAAATTTATAATTGCAAATCTAAATACCATTGGCATATGAAAATGTCATTTACATATGCAGCTCAAATGTCTGTTTTTGACCAGATAATGTACAATTTTCCTTGCTTTGTTGACCTGTGTGCTTCAGGTTTTCCTTTATAGTTTTTTTTTTCTGACAGATATCTTTATTTTTGGAATATAATATTAATCTCTGAGATTGTTGCTGACTCATCTTTCTTTTCTACTGTATCAGCCATGCTTTGAACCTGACCGTGTACTTTATGCTATGAATATATACATATATATATGAATATATATATGCAGAATCAACACATCTAATGAGTCACTGCCTAAATCCTGTTAATGAATCTGTTTCTTGTCTTTTGTGTTCAAATTTATTGAAAGGTATTTGGTTTGGATATTGATTTGTTTTTGACCTTGTGTTAAATTTTGTCTACCAACTGGTAAAAATATTCCAAATAGAAGAACATGGTTTAATGAATTTAAACTCCCACCTCTGCACTACTCCCTTAAAACATCCTTCTCTGTGCTATTTCTTCAGAACAAAAATTATGATGTAGCTTTCCCACATCTCCATTAAGTTAATGTTCTTTGAGACCTAAAACAGATGAAATTTTTATCATGCTCTAACAAATACCAGGCCTCTCATGGCCCTTTCAAAGCCATTATTTTCCCCCTTGATTGTTTTCATTTATTTATTCAACATATATTTGTTGAATACCTACTCTTCTAGGCGCTTATGAGCAAAACAAATTTCCCTACCTACCTTTTAGTGAAGACAGACAGTAAACAATAAACATGATAAATAAATAAATTATGTAGTATGTTAGAAGGTAGGGAGTGCTTAGGAAAAAATAAAAATTGTAGCAGATGATAAAGGGAGATGAAATTTAAAGAAGAATGGACAGGGAAAGCCCCACTGAGACGATGACACTTAAGCAAGGCAGTTAGGCAAGTGACTATATAGAGAAAGTAGTCTATATAGAAAGAAGACCAAGGCAAAGACCGACATTGGGGTGAGTGACTGGCATGTTTGAGAACCAGTGAAGGCTCCTGTGACAGATGTAGATTGTGTAAGGGAAGAGTAATAGGATATGAGTTCAGAGAGGTAAGCTATTGCCTCATTATTTTGTTTCCCTTTGTCACAAAACTCCTTGAAATAGTTACATTATGCTCTATGTAATTATATACTATGTCCCATGTTCTCACATTGTCTCCTGAACCTATTCCAGTAAGACTTTCTCCCCCACTATTCCACAGAAATGGTGCTCATCAGTGGCCTCTACATTGATAAATATAAAGCCAATCATAACTCAGGTTTTCGCTAATATGAATTATCAGCCTGATTTGACAGTTGGTTAATTCTACCTTCTTGAAATCCTTTCCTCACTTAATCTGGTTTCCTTTCTACATTGCAGCTTTCTCTCTTCTGAGTCCCTTTTGCACGATTTTAAAATTGAATTTTGATAGAAAGCAGATTAATGGGTCTAGGTATGGGAACTTACTGAGAGGGGCACAAAAGAACCTTTTGAAGGTCATCAAAATATTCTATGTCTTGGTTACACAGTTTGTTACATCTTTATATATTTATAAAAAGTCATCTAACCATACACTTGAAATGTGTACATTTTATTGTATTGAAACTATACTTCCATAAAGTGGCTAAAAATATTCAAAGATCATTATAAAGCTACAGCAATTAAAACAATGTAATATGGGCTCAGTGAGAGAAAGAGGTCCATGGGACACAATATAGCATCCAGAAAGAGATCCACACTGTATTTATGAGAAATGTACCCAGCAAAGCATCAGAGAAAGGAATAGTATATACAGTGCTTGGTCAGTTTTTTATAGATAGAATGCAAAAGAGTGATGATAATGAATCTTGGCTAGTACCTCACACCATGCCAAAATAACCCACTTTAAGTGAATTAAATATGAAAGGAAAAACAACAACAAAAAGTTATTAAAGGTAAGATAAGAAATTGATAATCATCTTGGGGTAGACTAAGTTTATTTTAGCAGGAAACAGAAGCAGAAACAATAAAGGAACAGATTAAATAATAGAAGACCATTAAAAGTAAGAACTTTGTTCATAAATTTTTTTTTTTCATAAAAGTAAGATCTTGTGTTCATAAGAGAATGAAAAGGCAAGGTACAGGCTAGGAAAAGATATTTGATATATATACATAAAGAAGGATTCAGATATCTGGAATATATAAAGAACTACAAATCAGGACATATTTAAAAAGTTATTATTAGTTCTCAGTGAAATAATATTAATTATGGTTTCTATTAGATACAATGGATGGAATGGCTAAATTTTCAAGAAATAAAATCTAATATCAAATATTGGAAAGGATACTGAAGACAGGACCTCTCATACATTACTGGTTGGAGTAAATTATTTCATCTGTCTTAGAAAATTGTTTGGCAGTGTCCAGGTTGCTAAATGCAAGATAGCAGTTACATTTGGAGAATAATGCCTGGATTGTAACAAAAGAGAATTGCCGACATGCTGATAATATATTATTTACTTACTTATTTTTGAAATCTCGGTGATTACATAGATGTGCTCACTTTTTGAAAATTCACCTGGTTCGATACTCATGATTTGTGCAGCAATTTATATATTCAACTTTAATAAAAGTTTATGGCAAGATCGAAGTTCTTAAAAAAAATAAAGCTGCTGATGCACATTGTCACACTGCTTTCTAAAACGGGATAAAAATAAATGGGCTCCAAAAGATGGCTTATAGTTAATAGAGCAACTATAAATTTTTTTTCTGTAAATTGTAACTAGTTTACCCCACTAATGCAAAGTGTTAATAATGGGGAAGTATGTGGGAACTTTGTATTTTATTCTGTAATTTAAAAAAGTACATGGGTTTCAATAGCAATTTATGATTATATCACAGTATGTTTATCAGGACAGGACAATATTATTTTAAAAATTTGCCAATTAATAATAAAAATTAACATTTTAAATTTCATTTGTGATTTTTGAAGACATTGAAAATCGTTCTGTGCATTCTTGTCCATTAATGGTAATATACAATATTTTATTCTTTGATAAAATTATAAGTTAAACTTTTACACATATATTCTTTCTATTTTCTAGTGACTATAAATTATCACTTATTTACTCCTTATAATCTAGCTAAATTCATTATTTAAGATATACATGTACATTTATTTGTTTCTGATGGAAATAAATAGTCCTTCAATTGTTGTATTTAAATGCATGAAGACTGTTTCTTTTGCTCAGACAGATACAATTTGTTTCTAATTATTTCCAGCATCTTGCACACGGCTGTAAGAAAATGATTAAGGGAATGTTTCAAGAATTGTTTACTGATATTTCCCTGACATCTTAAATGTGATTAGATAAGAGAGGCAGGTTTTAAACAGGAACATGAATGCATGAGCCATCATGACTGCTAAGGAGGTCCTTTTAAAGAAATGTTCACCATCCGCTACACTTGTATTATGCCTTTATTTTTTTTTTAAGTATTCAACATGAATAACACAATTCAACTTGAAATGAGAGAAAGGAAAGCTATGTATTTTGTTTAGAAGCAGATAATTTTTTCATTTTAAATCATTGTTTGTGTTTCCTTGTTCTGTGTAGAGGCTAACTAACAACAGCAGCAGACTTACTGCATCCATTAGTTTATTCAACATGATCTAGTTGCCCTAGAACACAAACACAAAAGAAATGCTCTGTTTTTGTCATGAGCACTTTTAATTTCTATAACAATAAAAAAAACTATTTTAAAGTGGAAATGGAGAAACAAAACAAAACTAAGCTAACCTAATGGTATGATCAAGAGATGTTTTGTGAAAAGATTAAATCCATTCTTCTTTTAAGGCTTGAATTTTCATGAGATGTAGAAGGAAAAGAACAACCTTGACATCACTTCCCTTACTATCTCACATGATTTCCAGATAGATTATGATTTAATTTATTTGACATGTAACATGATTGCATAAATTTTGAAGATGATTTTATCAAAATGTTATCTTTGGCAGTTTATATTCTCATAATTTTAGTGGATAAAAGCAACTATATGGTAGGAACTTCATATTTGTACTTTCATTGTTGATTTGTGACTGTTATAGTTTAATTCAGTAAGTATTAGGAACTAATACTAGGAGCATAGATTTGTGATTAATTCTTGCCTTGCAGTTGATATCCCAAATGTCCTCTGCCCGACTGAAATATTGAAGTAAGTTCCCATACTACACCTCTAGGATGAACAGATATGATATAATCCACTACTGTAATTCACCAGCTAAGTATAATTATGCTTTCTAAACATACTCTCCTCATCTGCAGGTAGGCATATTAGGACCACCCGCAGAGAGCTGTTGTAAGGATTAAATTATTTTTTTAATATAAAGCTACTTCTGGCAAAATTTAGCCATAATCACTAGATAATTTATATCATTACTTTTCAAATAGATATGCATATATACACTTTTAATGATTTATCATATATACACATTCATTTCAATGTCTTTTATCTGTATGAATATATAAGTATCATATATTTAATATGTATGTGTACGTACTTATATAAATATAAATTTGTTTCAGCATCTTCAGTCTATGAGGTGTCTTATCAATACAGTCTTTCCTACTAATTCAGAATTTACTTTAATTGGACAATGGTAAGGTTGACATTTTGAAATATCTCTGAAAAATGGTTTTTATAAGAAATATTGGTATATTAAATTTCATAGAGAGTGTGTACTGTTTCTGAAGTAATACTTGAAACAAGTTTGGTGAGATATGACACTTGACACAGTAGCCAATAAGGTGCAGTTGCACTTCATTACTTTATACCATTCTTAATTTCTGTCCCTTCCCATATGCTTCTGAACGTCCTAGTTATTATTGAACTCTCACTTAGCTGTTGGCAACTTTTTTTTTTAAGAGGTACCAGTGATTGAACCCGGGCCTCATATATAGGAAGCAGGTGCTCAACCACTGAGCTACACAAGTTCCCTTAATGCCCATTTTTGATCATGAAATCTGGAACTTAGTCAGGCTTTACATCGCAACGCAATATATACTTTCCTTCAAGATGGGTTTTAATGTTCACACATGACTTCTTCAAAATCAATTTCTCCATGAATTTGACATACTCAATTTTTTGTTTCATTTAGCAGGACTTATTGAAATGTGCACAATTTTAGTAATCTAGCTTTGACCTATGCTACTGTGCTAATTGAGAGAGTTATTACCTTTTAATATTTAGATGTTCGCTTTAAGTTGCATTTGTTTTGAAATAATAAATGAATGTTTTGCTCTAAATAGTCCATAATTCAAAATGTTTATTATATTTTCACTCAGCCCATCTTGTTAGATAGTTTCTACATGAAGAAAATCCATTAAATTTGTATAAAATATTTCCATTGCTATATTTCCTAAGAAGTTTTGGGACGTAGTATTAAGGGTAGGCCACGTTAATTTATCTTGAATAGTCAAACAGATTCAAAGCATTTCCTGTTTGTGGCAGTTTGAAATTAATTTATGAATCCCAAAAAGAGAAATATTATGTTTATAAACTAATCTGTTCCTCTGGATGTGATACCCTTTGCATTAAATTCAGTTGAGAGCCTTTGATTAGATTGATTGATAGGGCCTTGGATTGGACTACATCAGTGAGGTGTGGCTCAGTTTGAGTCTCTGCCCTTTTGGTGGGTCAGATATACACAGACACACAGACAAACACAAGAAGAGAAAGCTGGCAAATTTGATTCTGCAATATGAGAGAGAAGACTTCAGGAGAACAGAAGCTCAAAGATCTAAGGCCCAGAAAGAGACAAACCCTATGCCAGGTTGCTCACAGCTGAACTTCAGGAGATGGTAGATTCTGGAGCAGAAGGCAGAGACTTCTGCAGAGATCAATGGAAAGCTTGTTTCATCACAAGGCAACAATGTCAGTATCACCAGTAGCTGACTTTGATGAGAAAGCATCTCTGATGATCCCTCAATTTGTACTGAAATGGTCTTCGAACTGAAAGCTTTTATACCAAATAAAGGCCCTTTATAAAAGCCAACACATTTCTGGTACTTTGCATTGACAGTCCTTTGGCAAACTGAAACACTGTCTTATGCTTGAGTTTGTTTTGGGGAAAAGATATTCAGTACAATTGTAAAAGAGGAAAAATGTTTAAAAAAAGAAAATAGCAAAAATACTTTTATAAACAATTTAGTGTCTGTTTTTGAATGTGTATGTGTTTACTTAATTCTTGTAAAAGTATTTATTTTGTAGCCAAAATTAAAGTTACTATTTTTCTGAAGTTTTTTGCTTATGCATATACTTTTGTTTTTATAAAATTGATTGTCTATTTATTTGATTGTTTAATATATGTGTGAAATAACATTGATCAATAATAAATATAAAAATTACAAAAGAATTTTTTACTGAACTTGAAAAGCCAATTGTGAAAGTTATTTGGAAGGGCAAGAGGTCCTGAATAACAAAACCATACTGAAGAAGAAAAACAAATTGGGAAGAAAAACAAAAAGTCATGCTACTTGACTTTAAAGTATACTACAAATCCACAGTGATCATAATTGCATGGCATTGACACAAGGCTAGACATAATGAAAAATGGAACTAAATTGAGAGTTCTGATATAGACCTAAACATATATGGCCGACTAATATTCAACAAAGTCACCAAGGCCTTGTCTGACTGGGACAGAATAGCCTCTTGAACAAATGGAGTTGGGAGAACTGGATATGCATACTCAAAAGAATGAGAGAGAATCACCATCTCATGCTCTATACAAAAACTAACTCAAGGTGGATCAAAGACATAAATATAAGAACCAAGACCATAAAACTCCTAAAAGGTGATATAGGGAAGCCTCTACAAAATTTTGTAGTAGGGAAGGGTTTCATAAACTTTCCACCCAAAGCACGAGTAACAAAGAAAAAATAGATAAGTGGGACTTCCTCAAAATTAAAAACTTTTGTACTTCAAAAGAATCTGTCAAGAAAGTGAAAAGGTAGCCTATTGAATGAGAGAAAATATTTGGGAATCACTTATACGATAAGACTATAACATCCAAAATATGTAAAGAAATCCTATATTTCAAAAATAAAAACAGAAACAACTCATTTAACAAATGGGCAAGAGATTTGAGATGCTTTTGCAAAGAGAAAACACAGATGGCTAAAAAGCACATTAAAAGATGCTCAACATCACTAGCTATTAGGGAAATGCAAATGAGATATCATGTTACCCCTATTACACTGGTGGCTATTTAAAAAACAAAACAAAACAGGACTACAAGTACTAGAGAGGATGTGGAGGAATAGAAAACTCATCCACTGCTAGTAGGAATGTAGAATGGAGCAGCCATTAGGTAGGATGGTTTGGCAGTTCCTCAGGAATCTAACTATAGAATTCCCATATGATCCAGAACTCCTACTATTAGCTATATACCCAGAAGAATTGAAAGCAGGGACACGAACAGATATATACACGTCAATGTTCATAGTGGCATTATTTATTATTGCCAAAATTTGGAAGCACCTCAAGTGCCCATGAACAGAAGAATGGAAAAGCAATATATGGTATACACATACAATGGAATATTACTCAGTTGCAAGAAGGAATAAAGTTTTGGCACAGGAGACAACATGGATGAATCTTGAAGACTTTACATTGAGTGAAGCAAGCCAGTCACTAAAGGACAAATATTGTATGACCTCACTGATATGCCCTAAGCATATTGAGCCGACTCGCAGAAATAGAGTCTGGAAGACAGGTTAACAAGATACAGAAAGAGAGTAAAGGGTGGTGACCCAATGCTCAATCTGGACAGAACCTATGATACGGTGGAAAGGGGTGGTTTGGCAGTGGATGGAAGTGATGGTGGTGCAGGGATGTGATTGGGGTTGACAATGCTGGAGTGTGAGGGTGAGAAAGGTTGGGGGAATGGGCTGGACTATCTGTGGAACTTGGGAGAGGGTTGGAAGAAGGAATAGGTGAACTTTGGGGAGGTGGAGGTCTGTGGTTGAAATTACAGTTGTGGAAATGGTATTTTGGCAAATATGGCAGGGGACGGTCACTGGTGCATAGTGTCAGTGGTGGAAGGATGTGTGGGAAAGGATGTACCTGGGGCATGCTTCTGTGGAATATGAAAGTGTTCATCTTGACATAGGGTACCATCTCGGTGGGTGGAGAACCATACAATAAACAACAAAATATTAAACTCCCATTCTAGGGAGTCCTGCTACATTCTCAAATAGAGGCCCAAGAACATTTCAAATACATAGGCAGCTCTCAAGATTAATGCATGCAACTGTGAACCATATTCTTGAAAAGCCATATTCTTGAAACTTAGCCTAATAATAATGATTGCCTAATAGTTAGCTCTTGAAAACCTCCTTGTTACTCAAATGTGGCCTCTTTCTAAAACAAACTCAGCAAAAAAAACCACAATACCTTCCCCCCAACGTGGTTCATAACCCCTGGGGATGAGCCTCCCTGGCACTGAGGGATTAATACCAAACACCAACCAGCAGTGCATTCAGGGAAAAAGACTTTGACCAACAGCAAGAAGCATCAAATACAAAAGAGATTTTTCAGCTAAGGGATTCCAAAATGAGTCAGGAGGTCATTCCAGAAGTTACACTTGTGTATGTCTCAGGCAGATCTCACTGACTGCCACTGTGAACAAAGCCTCAAATAGAGGTGCTCCTCAGGGCTCTAGACCCATCTGGACACTATAAGCAAGGCACACAGCACTTTGAAATCAGTACCCTATCAGTGGACCTTACCTTGAAATATATGACAATCTATTTCCCCAATGTAACAGAGTGAGACTTATTTATAATTTCCCTACACATGATTTTTCTATCACTTTTATTTGAGCCTATAACTAACAGTATATATATATATATTATAGGTTCAAATAAAAGTGATAGAAAAATCATATCTATATATCTATAGATATAGATATATAGATATAGATATATATCCCAGAGATTTAAATCTTCAGTCTGTTCCATATACCAGTTAAGTCCTGAATCTCAGAAGAGTTGCAGTCAACACCTACTTCCCAGATCATAAAATTTGCCCGGAACTACTAACAAAATGATGATAATGGACAATGCCCATACCAAGAAACAGAGACTATCTACAATTGCAAGCAAAACAGTTCTTATCTGACCCATAAAATCTAAGCTCCCTTTAAATCTGAAGCAGAGCAGGCATCACCATCCCAAAATCCTCAAGATTGAGGGATGAACAAACATAAGGGAGAAATGAAACCATGGATATTATTAATGTTTTAGTAATGGAAGAACATAAAACATTGATGTAAAGATAGTGGTTACCAGAATCTCTGAGGGAATGGGGAGGAAATAATAGATGGAACATAGGGCATTTCTAGGACACTGGAATTAAGTATAAACCACAATGTAAACTACAGACCTTGGTTAGTAGCAGTGCTTCAATATTTATTCATCAATTGTAACAGATGTGCCACACAACTGTAAGATGTTATTAATAGGGGAAGATGTGGGATGGGGAGGGGTTGAGGTATATGAGAGTCCCTTATACTTTTGTTGTAACTTTTCTGTAATCTAAAACCTCTTTCAAAATAAAGTTTGTTTATATACGTATAAACACACACACGCATATATTTATGGACAAGGATCGGAAGGATTAAAATAATTTTTCTGTTAAATTGTTCTGATTATGAGCAATTAAAATATTGCCTTTGATACTGGAAAAAAACAGTGAATTTATTTTGATGAATTTACTTTAATGCATGAATAATAAAAAAAATATGAAGAATGATAAAGCCACATATAAAAGGTATGACAGTAAGATAATGGTATTAAAAATGGCCACAACTAATACATCCCAAAGAATTTTTCTATTTGTTTGTTGTTTGATTCCTTGAAAACTGTTGTCTAGAATTTTACTCCCTGGTTCCAGTGTGCTCTCTAGGCAGGCTCTTCTCTTAAAGCATGCACAGCTTCCCCAGCTCTTGCAGAAAACATTGCTCTCCCATTACACAGCTCCTTCAGGGTTTGTGTCTTTCTTCAGCATTGGGATCTTCCCATACTCAAAGCTTTTCCAGTCTCCTCCCTGGAATGCACAGTGGGAAGAACTACCCAGTGGCTGCAGCTTTCCCTGGCAATTACCTTTGTGGTTGTACCAAATTGCCACAGGTGGGATAACTCCATGGTACCAGAGCAGGCAGATTTCTGAAAATTCTGGACAGCGACTGTCCAGCAAATTCTGCTGGTATGATACCACAGTGACTTCTCTACTATTTTTTGATCCAAGACTGACTGCTCCAACAATGTCTGGATCTCAATCCCAGAGGCAGCCTTTTCATTGCACTCTATTACAGACTTAAGCATGGTAACTGCACCTCATATCTTATCTTAATATAGTTAATAGCGTATCTATATTAAATTTTCCCTGCTGAAATCACTGTGTAGTTTCTTTCTTCTAATTGGACCCACACTGATACATTTCCCTGCTTCCTTCCTTCCTCCCACTTTCCCTCTATCAGTCTTTCTTTTCTTTCTCCCTTTATTTCCATTCACATGTTCATTCTTCTGCAAAGAATTTACTATGTCTGCAAGGTGCCATTCTTTATACTAGGCACAGTAAAAAATACAAATGATACTTCTGCTTAAAAAGGGTAATAGCTTCCTAATAAGGACTAGTAAGCAATACTATGATATAGATCCTGTAATATTCATTGTATTCCAGATTGAATATTTGGGAAGAGAGGGGGGGTGGAATTAGGGAATATTACAGGGAGGAAATGACACAAACTGAGAGAAGAGAACAATTAGGTGGCTGATAAGCATAAGAGTAGGAATAGCGATTAACAGAGGGGAGACAAGGCAAGTATTGTTTTGTAGATGTGAAATAATGCAGGGTAATACCAGCAATTAAATGTAGATGAAACAAAAAACTCAATAAAGAGAATAGCCTATTCCATAACTGAACCACAGAATAAAGACTTTTCACTTTTCTCTGTAAGTTGTGGAAAACCAATGAAATGTTTTTAAAATAATAATTTTTCTTTTATCAATTTAAATGTATAGAAACTGCTGAAGGTACTGAAAATATATTAAGAACAACTTTTCTACAATTCCATTGTACAGAAAGAACCACTGGTAATATTTAGAGTATTTGTAACCAGTATCTTTCAAGGTCTATATTTATAGATCTACTGAAAAGATAGATGGAGAGTTAGACACATTTATACATGCACTTACAAAGTTAAGAGCATATTGTTTTATGAATTTAAGTTTAAAACAAACTTTTTAAAAAAATGTATGATATATACAGGAAAGTGCACAGTCCATGAGTGCACAAATGAATGAAATGTTTTCCCAAAAGAGACAAATTCACATATCTATAACATAGAAAACAAAATAAAATGCTACTAGTACCCCACAAAGCCCACTCATGCCAACTCCCATCCATTAAGTCTTTATAACTGTGAATATGGGCAAGACTTCTTACATCTCCATTTGCCATCTTCTCCTCCACTGCTACTTTGCTGGCAAAACTGAAGAAATGGGGGCGGGGAGGGGAGATACCTGAGTCTAGTCATCTGTACTTGTGCTTATAGCTCTCCCAGACTTCAATATATCCGGATAGTTCACAGTGGCATTCAAGGCCTGGCCGTTTCCCCCTCATCCTCATCAAGCCTCTCTGCCTGTATCAGACCTGCTTGACAACAGACAAGGTATTGTCCCTCCGACAAGGAAGATGCTACAGCTCCCCACTCACCTACAAATACCTCAGTTTTCTTTGACTCTCAATTCATCAGGACTTTCTTATGTATAGTACTCTAGGTCATATTCAAAAAATATTTTTATTTTACCGGGTTTTTTGTTGTTGTGTTGGTGGTGGTTGGCTTTTTTTGTTATTGCTGTTGTTGATACGAAGGAACAAATGTCTTTCGCATTCTTTAAAATCTTTATTGAAAGTGGACTTGAACACCAAAAGCCTGATTATCCTTTATAGAACCCAGTTTTCTGTTGAAATTTTCCATTTTTTCTCTATTTTCTTCATCAGATGAATCACATATGGGTTGCCTTTGAGATGTTACTACAATCTGTTTTTGGGTTTATTGGTAATTACCAATTACAACTTCTGATACCCCTGAAATTTAAATTAAATCTGCACCTTGGTTATAAAAGTTGCAGAGATGACTTGAAGTTCTGGATTCTTAGCTTCTGGCCTTATTAGAGTTAGAGGCAGTTTTCTCCAATTAAGTCATGATTTTGACTATATTAAAAGTTGGCTTCAATCTGTCTATAGAATGATTTCTTGCCAGTTTTCCTTCATCCTAAGATTAGGCCTTCAGTGTTATAACTGAATGAGGAGTTAACCTCTCAGAGCTTCCTGCCTTTCAAGCATCTTGGTGTCTCGAGAACTAACTAGATTTTTATAGTATCTCAGTTTTTTTTCTTTGAAACTAAAAAGTAGCTTGTGATGCAAGCTATTTTACCTTATCCATCATGACAAATGAAGATCCTCTAGGGATTTAATTACATAGAAACCATATATCTATAGTTTTATGTTCAGAAACAAACAATTTATTATATTCTGAAAGTCTTAAGTATGGTAAAGGTGAAATTTGTACAAAATTGTACAACAGAAATGAATATTAGCCAGGCACACCCAGTTATGCAATAAAATTGTAAAAATGCTCATATTTTAATTTAAAAATTACATTATGTGTACTTAGTATGCTCACAGCATTAAAACAAGTAGAGAGTAAGGCTAAAATGTAGGAAAATTTATTTTAAAATCATTATTCTTCAGTAAAGGGTTAAATATACTGTCCTATTCAACTAAACAGCTGTGTATACAATTGATTGTTTCATCTGAGCCTTGATTTATTTTAAAAGTTTTAGTTTAAAATGAAAAAAATATTTCCATGTTCTGGCAAAATGTGCCATATTACATTTTAATAAAAATTTTACAAGTGTAGAATTAATAGAAAACAGTAATATGGACATATTCTTTTAGTAGTGCTTTCCAATTTGGGGGCATCCACAATAAACTTAACACAAACATACACACCACACACACACACTTCTTATGGACACTGTGTCAAAATGTCTTCAGACTTATGAATATTCACACTGAGCATAATAATAATAATAATAATAATAATAATAATAATAACTGTTTGTCTTCTTGTCATTTGCAACAGAAGACAGGAGACATAATTTAGGATTTTTTTTTATAACAATGTTACATTTTTTTAAATTAATTTTTTATATATCTATATACATTTTTA
>PVKH010004726.1:8549-23067 GCA_004027955.1 Chaetophractus vellerosus | reverse complement strand
AAAAAAAAAAAAAAGTAATAGTCAAACCCTAGGCCCAGATTTCTGTCTTTGTTACATGGGTCCAGCTTTTAATGAAATGTTTTGTTTGTTCTTTACCTTCATCTGCTGTCTTACTAATAGTTGTATGTACTAGGTGGGAAGCAAGCTAGTTGTGGAGAAAGGCAATGGATGTGAAATAGCTAAGAATGTTAACATTTCTTGCTTTTACTTTGGGGCATTAAAACATTTGGGACTAAGAGGCGAGAAAAATGTTTGTGAAGATGAAATTTTGCAGTTTTAGAGCATTCATCGTTGCTGACTGAGAGGAAAATCAGGTGCAGGAAGTAATCCCTTCTCTAAATATTTTCCTAAGGGCTGACAGTAGGTATTTTGTCATGTAGTCACATGTCTTTGATTCAGCTGGAAACGAAGCTATCATCCTAACTGAAGGTCAAATATTTTTAAAGGCCTGGGCTAGAAAATGTACTGGTAATTACCGTCATACAGACGGTTTCCAATATGGTAAGGATAAGACTGTTTTCTTGTGAAATGTTGCTTACACCCATTTATGCGCAAAAGAAATCAAAACAAGTTTAGAGTGAAATCAAAAGAGGCATGAAGGATTTGGAGTCAACAGAGGTCAGTCAAATCCAGGTTCTACCACATACTAGCTATAAACCCCTTTGGGGTATGAGTGTAAGTCACTCTTAGAGTCTCAAGAACTAAAATTTGTCCATTTCACAGAGAGGCTATTACCTAGGAGGAAATTAAGATTAGCATGGAGAATTTAATCTTAATCTATTAAGATTAAGGTGTTTATACCATAAACTTGATGGAACCTGCAGTGCTAGGATTTGACTTAAATTTGATGCAAGTTTTTGAGCCCAAATTCTAGTGGTTAGTGCCACTAGAACACAGTATGTTTCATGTATACATTGGGGTGGATAGCTCCTGCTCAAGCTGGAAGCTGAACCAGCTTCAGTTGGTTAGACCTCTGATGAGGCCAGTCAGTGAAAGGTTGCTACTGTTAGCTAACTCTTTCAAAGAGAACTGTTGATCCGATGCTACTTGTCATCTTTAAGGGGAGGCAATGTGGCATGTGGTTGCATACAGTGGATCTAGCTTTAAGCCTTGGGAAAGTCACTGGAGTCAGAAATCTGTGATTCAAGTTCCTGCCCTGCTTTTTCTTCACCGAGTGACTGTGGAAAAGTTTCTTCACCCTTCTGAGCCTTATATTCCTGACTTTTAATATAATGTCTGAAGTTCCTTCCAGCTATAAAATTGTCTCAGTAACTTTAACTCTATTGTAAGAATTTCAGTATGTCAAAGAATTTAGCCAACAGGTACAATAATTGCTATTTTGTGTTGATTATACCACCAGTGATATGATAAAGTGAATTTTGTTGTCCACTTCTTATTTCATTATTAGGCAGCAAGAACAGAAATATGAGTTTCTGCTGTTGCTTTCTTGACTATGGTATTGGGGTTTCTGAGGGGAAAATATTAAACTAAGAAGTTGAGGAGACTTCATTGTGAGTTTTAACTTGTCGCTTCTCAGCAGTCATATGTGTCATTTGTTACCTAGGGTCATTTACAAATTAATAAAATGAATAGTTGATATCAAAACACTTTAATGCCACACTTTTAATAGAGGAAATAATAAATGGTTGTGATATAAAATTATAAAATAAAATATAAAAAGTTCAGTAGTAAAAAGTAAATCCATTTTTCCCCTAGCCCCATTTCCCAAAGGTAACTGCTGTTACTAGTTTTTGTGACTCCTTTCTAGCATTATTCTCTCCATCTATATAAGCAAATTTATCCCTTACTTTGCATAACTGAGAGCACATTCTAATGCTTTCTACTCCTTGCAGTATAATATAGGGAAATTGTTCCATATGTACACATTCAGATCTACATTCTTTTTTTAATGACTACATATCACTCCATTGTATGATATACCATAATTTATTTAACATTTAGCATATTTCGGGGCCGGCTTGATAGCCCAGTGGATAGGGCGCCGGCATACCACATGGGAGGCCCTGGGTTCGATTCCCGGGGACCTCTCCTAGCGGGCAGACCGCCTTGAGAATGGCAAGCCGCCATGGGCGGGCCGGAGCCGCCGTGGGCCGGGCAGGAAGCTGCCACGGACAGGGCAAGAGCCGCCACGGGCAGGGCAGGTCGCCCGAGGATGGAGCGCAGCTAGCCACCCGCGAACTGAAGCAAGCGCTGGCCGTGAACGGACGCAGAAACCGCCCACAAGCGGGGAAAGCCGCACCTGCGCAGTGACCACTCTCGGCGCGTCGCCGCAGCGGGGGGAAGGGGAGATATGTAATAAAATAAATAAATCTTTAAAAAAAAAAAAAAAAAAAACATTTAGCATATTTCCACCCTTTTACTGTTACAAATAAGACTAGAGTGCTCATCCTTATCCTTGTACATTTTTCCACATATATGAGGGAGTAAATCTGTAGGATAAATTCCTCAAAGTGGTATTGCTAGTCTTGAATGTAAGTGCATTTCAAATTTTGATATATATTAATGGACAGATTTTTGAAAAATCCTTAACACACATCTGATGGAAATTGAAACATTATTTTAATTTACAAATAAAATAAATATTTAGACCATGCTGGCATCATAAAATAGGGCTCACCCTGGTAACTAATTTATGATTTAATAAATATTTACTCCAGATATTGATTTAAAAAGATGTTTCTATTTTAAACTTCTCATTTATGGCGAGAAACTACAGAATTGAGAAACCAGTTAAACTTGTTAGCTCTACAGTCTCACTCTCACAGCGTTAAAGAATAAAGCATAATTTTAACACTATGCTGGGAGAGGTATTTTTATTTGTTTCTTTTAGACAATAGTGAGAAACAATGGTTTTTGAATCTGTTTATGTAGGGCACAGACCATCATGAAGGCTCGATTAAAAGGAGCACAGACAGGCCGAAACCTCCTGAAGAAAAAATCTGATGCCTTGACTCTTCGATTTCGACAGATCCTAAAGAAGATAATAGAGGTAGAATGAAATTAGCACAGAACAGTGTTTGTTTTAGAAATATCTAAGGAAAATCCAGCCTGGCCCTTGGCATTCTTAAGTTATTTTAATTGGAAAATTTTCCTTCAAAAGTAAAAATGCCATTGTAACTGTAACATGTTTTAGATAATTCATTTAATAAAATCCAAACTCGTTACCCTTGCCCACAAAGACCCGCTTGATATGACCTTGTCCCTGCCTGCCTCCCTGACCTTGTTTTGAGACTTCTTTCCAGTAGTCTATTCCATTTCATTGACTTATCTATACCAGAACCAGCTGTATTTCCTTATTGTAACTACATTTTTCATACCTGGAAAGGCAACTCTGCATCTACCTGCCCCAGTTTTCTCTTTCAAAAAAATTTATTGAATATTTTTAGACAAGAATTTAGAATCAGTATGCCATTAGGATTTTGATTTCAATTGGAGGTGAACTTAGAGATTAATTTGAGCAAATCAACATGAACCCATTTACCCATTCAGGAGTAAGATAGGTCATTTGGTAAAGCATAATAGTTTTCTGTTTCTTATTGTGTTTATTCTGATATTTATAAAAATCATGGTGTTGCAACATTGTTAATGACCATAACCAAAACCGTTCAAGGAAAACTGGAAATGTTTGTTTTCTTTTGCCATTATCATTATCAAATTAATTTACATACACACCAAGCATAAAATACTGATGATTATTAAAGAAACATGATTACTCCTTCGAAAATACTTGGTTGAATATGCTGTTGGTTTATGCTTTTCCAGACTAAAATGTTGATGGGCGAAGTGATGAGAGAAGCTGCCTTCTCACTTGCTGAGGCCAAGTTCACAGCTGGGGACTTCAGGTCAGAAGACAAAATGGGGTGTTTTGGGGGGAAAAATGCTTTCTTGTTCATAATTTCATTTAGAAATCACTTTCAACTTAAAAAAATACACATTAAAGACAAATTATATAGTTACGATAAAAAAGAACCATTTTAAGCCTATCTCCCTAACCACCACTGTTTGATTCCCATCCACATGTATCTTTTACCTAGTTGCAGGCACAGGATACTTAATATCTTATGGTCCATTTTTAAACATTGTATCATAAACATTTTTCCATGTTTTCACATGGCTACATGATTTTTCCCCCCAGATGTACCATAATTTATTAATCCTTTCTCCTAATGCTGGACCTTTGGGTTGATTTTCAGGTTTTTGGAATATTAGAGAATATGCAGTGAACATCTTCATGCATGTATATTCTTGTTTCTGTTGAATTATTTCCTTAGGATAAATTTATAAGAATGGAATTGGTTATTTAAAGTACGTGAGCTTTGTGGCTTCTATCATATCAGTATATGCTTTACCATACAAAATGGTTTACATTATTGCTTTAAAAAGGGATTGTGCCAGTGTACATGGATTATGTGATTCTCCAAGTCTCCCTTTGTAAGTTAAATGTCTTCCTCAAGTTTTCAGGGTTTCTGATTTTAGTCGTCTTTTCCCAATGACATGATGCTTCTGTTCTTAGACCTAGTGGCAGGTCTTATAGCCTGAAGGGCCATGGCCCTTTGAAGTGGTAGACTTTAATTCTTGGCAGTACTGATAGGATAACAACTTGCATTGACTTTTCCAGCCGAAAGAGGAAATCAGTCATGTATAAGTGGTATGGGACTGTGTTTTAGGAGGTTATGGGGAAAGCACCTTATTTTATGACATTAACTGATGGTGAGTCAGACAAAGCCAGATGAAAGTCAGATAGTTTCCAGGGCAAAGAAATCGAACTTCTCTTTAACGATTTGAGCAGCAAACCTAGAAGGAGGGGAAGTTATTTTCAAGTTATGTTAGGTGAATAGGAACCCCTAAAGTCACATCCATGTACCACATGTATGACTGAAAATTCAACCATTCCATGACTTTCAGAATCAACCTTCGTTGTTTCCTTATGACTATTTTGAATAGTGTTCATTTTCTGTTCTCTGGGGCCCTCTTCTGGCAGCAGAGATTTTTTCCTTTTTTTGGAAAAGACAATTTTCAAAACTTACTTAATTGTGACATCACACTCTTGGTCTAATTTAATGTTGAAACCTATCCAATGGATCCCTGTAGGTTTATTTCTTCCTCTAAAAACACTACTAAAGAAAGACTTTTTGTTTACTGCAGCACCACAGTTATCCAAAATGTGAATAAAGCCCAAGTGAAGATTCGTGCAAAGAAAGATAATGTAGCAGGTAATTTTTCAAATCTTTAGAAGCCTTGGTGGAGAAAAGACGACATTTAAAAATTAACCTGTTTATACAACAAGATCTTGATGCCCTAATTTCTCATTTATCCAGAACGAGTTGATTTGCTTTGCATGTTAACACACGTGTAACAATCAGATCCCTTATCACTCAGGATAATTTGACTTTTGGATAGAAATGAACACTTAAGAAGGCAGGTTCCTAAATTTATTAATCGGAACTAGTTACAATTCCAGACTTAATCCTTTGGTTATTTGAAGAACAAGAAACGTAGGAAGGGGAGCGAAGGTAGCTCAAGTGGTTGAGTGCCTGTTTCCCATATACCGGGTCCCAGGTTCGAGCCCCGGGACCTCCTTAAAAACAAAGAGAAGCAAAAAGGCCAACTTTCATTGGGGAATGGATGTAGCTTAGTAGTTGAGCACCTGCTTCCCATGTATGAGGTCCTGGGTTCAATCCCTGGTACTTCCTAAAAACAAACAAACAAAAAACACAGGAAGCAGTAATTAAGAAACTGAACTTCTGTGATATTTTTGTGAATCCGTATATGCTTATGTGTTTGACAGGAGTTACCTTGCCAGTGTTCGAACATTATCATGAAGGAACTGACAGTAAGTATAAAATGTTCTGTGTTAGTGTCTCAGGATCTCCTTCTGATTCCTCTATAAATAAACTTTGTTCTAAGAAATGGTGTTAGGTTGACCTTCTTAGAGTTCAATGGTTCCAGTGTAAGAGGCCCTCTTATCGATACAGTCAGGATAATAGTTGATCAGTTAATCAAAAAGTAAAATTTCAACCTAGAAATATATAAATGAACAGTCATTTGTCATTTAAAAAATATATGGTTATGATCTTTGATACCAATCTACTGATCAGACCTCTGTGTTCTTTCTACATATACCACATGCTTAATACATTGTTTATAATTTTTAGTTTAGGTTTCTTAAACTAGAATAATATCTTAGACACTGATACAATGTGAATGCTAAATCATTCTACATTTTTATAGCCCCCCTCCCAATTTTTTATAATTGTCCCACTCATTCCTAATTTGACAGCATTTTTTTGGGTAGTAACACATCTTTATTGAATCTCTCCAAAGTAATCAACTTTTTTTTCCATAGAGACAGTGCTCTTTTTTTTGGCACTTGCATTTCATTGGTTTAAGTAATATTTAATTAAATCACATGGAATAAGAAGTACAGTTTGAATAAAGTAGAGCATTTTAGAGAGCTGCTGTTAACAATGTCATTGTACTGGGGGCCTCGGGCAGTATGATTTACCAAGGGAATGGGGGACATTGGTTAATCCAGCAAGATGGTGAGGTGAAGATTGGTTAAAAGCTTCTATATTTACATTTAGAATAGTAGCTTTGTGGAAAACTTTATTCAGCAGCATGCTCCTGTAGTGTTTAGGGAGTGAGATGGGTAATTCTTGATGGCATGTAACAGTAGTGAACTGTTCAGTATTCTGAATTACCTTCTTTTTGGGAATTTTTAGAGGAAGATTTTTTATTCTAATTATACATGTCCGACTTGCACTTTCAGGTTATGAATTGACTGGTTTGGCCAGAGGTGGGGAACAACTGGCTAAGTTAAAGAGGAATTATGCCAAAGCAGTGGAACTATTGGTGGAACTAGCTTCACTGCAGGTAAGTAGCAGAAGAGTTTGTTTTATTTTGAGTTTTATTCTGGTTTTGAGTCAGAACATACTGCAGTTAGTATTTTAAACTGTTCCTATGAACTTTTCCGAAGATCCTTTGATTCCTGAAATGGTGGCTTCTGCATCAGTGTCCCTACTTTTTATTACTAGCAAAATGTTTGTGTATTGGTATAGTTTCACTCTTTGCTAGGGGAAAAAATCAAATGTTGATATTAGACTTAAATACAAATATAACATGGTGTATGTATGAAGGCTCTTGCCGGGGGGGGGGGTGGTTTGAGTCCTTTGTGATCCGTTAATATAGGTCTGGTTGAAAGTGCATGATTGTTTCCTCTTCCCATCGTTATGTCTTTATTTAAGTCAGTCTGATATAAAGAATTAAATTAGTAGGGAAATAATCTGATTTCTATGGAAATCTTATTTTCTCTTTTTTTAAAGCATGCTGAAAAGAAGTAGTCTTGGTTCCCAGATATTTTCTGAGTGCAGTGTGAGTGTCATCAAGGGAAAAGGTGTGATTGGGAAGACTTTGTGCATACATTATTAACTTGTGCTCTTATTTTAGACTTCCTTCGTTACTCTGGATGAAGCTATTAAGATAACCAACAGACGTGTAAATGCCATTGAACATGGTGAGTATAGGCTGCTGTGGAAGCACTGTCTTCATTTGCTTGTCCATTCCATCACACTTAATGCAGCTGCTAGGAAGTGGGCACTGTACGAAGCATTGAAGATTCAAAGTAAATAAGACCATTGCCTCTGCACTCACAGGAAAAAGAGAAGCGTATCATTAAAATTATGGAATGTTTTATCATTTTCTGGTTATTCATGCAGGTAGTAATGGGTGCAAACTCTATTTCTCACAAGCTCCAATGTTTTTAGTTCTTTCCAAAGATTGAGAGCTACCTTTTGAATACATTAAATATTTAAATCTCCCTCCCTTAGCTCTTTTGTCTTGACTTGTTCTAGTCTTCTTGATTTCTAAAAATAAATTTTCCCATTTTGATTCATTTATTTTCCATCTCTTTTATTTCATTATTTTAAAACTATTATTGCTTAGTGTTGCATAATATTTTTACAAAACACTTGGTTTTCATTAAAATAAATATTTATTCAATTTTAAGATAAGAAAGCAAAATCTGAATAGCTAAGAAATTTTGATTGGGCTCTGTTAGTGTTAAAAAAGAAGAGATCTCATTTTTCACAAACTCAAAACATATTTCTTTTTTTAATTTAATTTTATTTGTTTATTTATTTAGTTACATATCCCCCCCTTTCTGCTTGCTCTTGCTGTGTTCATTTTTGAGTTCTGTCTCTGCTCTGTCTCCCCCCCGTTGTGGGGACGCGCCGAGTCAGCTTACTGCGCAGGCGGCTCTGCTCCATTCGTGGGCGGCTTTTTTTTTTTTACTTCCATTCCCGGGCGGCTTGCCCTGCCCGTGGCAGCTTTGCCCTGCCCATGGCGGCCTTTTTTTGCCCTGCCCACGGTGGCTCTGCCCTGCCCATGGCAGCTTGCCGTTCTCAAGGTGGTCTGCCCGCCTGGAGAGGTCCCCGGGAACCGAACCCAGGGCCTCTCATGTGGTGAACTGGTCCCCTATCCACTGGGCTACGGCCAGCCCCCAAAACACATTTGTTGATTGCTTGTTAGTGCCAGGCCTTGTACATGGAAGTGCAAGCAAAACAAAATACATAATAGTTCCCACCGTCAAGGAGCTCACATTCTAGAAGTAGAACAGGCAATTTGTATATAATGTAGAACCTGGTGACTGACATAAAACTCAACTCACTGTGTTCCCTCTGCACTTTTTTTTTTTTAATTTAGTTTTTATTAGTTAAGTTGTAGTTTTACAGAAAAATCATGCAGGAAATACAGAGTTCTCATATACCCCCTCTCACACAGTTTTCCCTATTAACACTTTGCATTAGTGTGGTAGTACATTTGTTACAATTGATGAAACATTGTAATTATTATATTTATTAACTATAGCCCGTAGTTTACATTAGGGTTCACTATTTGTGCTGTACAATCTCTGCTCCTTAACAGTGAATTGCTATTATATTTAAAATAACATCTGGTTTCAGTGTTAATGTATTCATACATAGTCAGCGTATTCAGTATGTTATGTGTGTTGTGGTCCAGTATGTTATCAGTACATAGAAGACACTATAAGGGCATATATGGAGATAGTTACTGTGGTTGCTTTTTGTTGGTTGGATTATACTTCATTTTTTTGCCCTTTGTGTTTTTGTTTTCCAAGTTTTCTACATTAATTTTACAATTAGAAAAAAATAATCGTTGTACAAATGAACATAGCAGTTTGAAAAAATAAAAGGGGGTTGTTGAAGTTCTCACATTTATATATTTTTTTAAACTCTAGTCATCATTCCTCGGATTGAACGTACCCTTGCTTATATCATCACAGAGCTGGATGAGAGAGAGCGAGAAGAGTTCTATAGGTTTGTTAAGATTGGCAGTTACTTGTCACTTTTTTTCATATTCCAAAGGCTCAGTTTGCTGAGAGACTAAGTTAACTTAATGTTCTTTAGAATTAGCACAGCTGATTCTGAGAAATAAGACAATTCTGATAAATAAGATATTGCCAAAGGCTGTGGAGACAAAGCTGTGTCAAGTTTTTCATGGCATCTCTAAATTGCCTTTCAGAAAAACTAATAATAGGCTTGATTAGTCTTTAAAACAGAACCATAATTTAGAGCTGATGTCTCCTACATGAAAACTGAGGGAGGAAAGTGGAATGCATTAATCAACAAATATGTATTTTATGTTGAATATGTTCCAGGAAAAAGTATATGGTATCTAGGGCATTAAGTAATAGTATAAATCATTAAATATTCAGCACAGTAATTTGAAAGAAAGAATATGATGTATGTGCATGAATGGGCTATGAACACTTAGCGCGAGCAGGGGTAAATAAATACTGTATAATTGGTACTGTGGGTCAGTGGGCCAGGTTCAGAGAAGTGGGATGGTGAAGGCATGAAGGCAGGAGTAGTCAGGGATAACATGGTGGTCTTAGACCCTGAAGAGGGACGTCTGAGTATGAGTCATAATCTTATCAAAGGTTATTTAGTTTCTGTCCTTTAAAGACTTCTCTGGTGTTAGAGGATGTTCAAATTGAGTGATCCAAAATTTAAATGTCTGAATGCTCAAAATCTGGAATTAAAAATAATAGAGCTAAAATTTTGTTCTGGTCTCCAGTGTTTAATTATCCTTGTTAACAAAATGTGAAGAAATCAGTTTGATTTAGTACTGAAAAATCTTGTGGTACACAGCATTCAGAAAACTACCCTCTTTATTTTACAGGTTAAAGAAAATACAGGAGAAGAAAAAGATTCTCAAGGAAAAATCCGAGAAGGACTTGGAGCAACGGAGAGCAGCTGGGGAGGTGATGGAGCCTGCTAATCTTCTGGCTGAAGAGAAGGATGAGGATCTTCTGTTTGAATAATCTTGCCTGCTCTGTTAATTTCAGAAGCCCTAAAATTCTGGCTCCATTCTAATTCACGGTGTATAGGTGTGTTATGTGTGGCTATTTATTTTTTGGCCTAAGAATTTCACTGGTGGTAAAATTTCCCTGGGCATCAGTTTATGGGATTACTTTTGCAGAATCACATTTCAGCAAACGTTTATCACAGATAAGAGATTTGTAGAACCTGCCCAGAAACTTGTAGAACTTACTACTTGCAAGTGTCACCCTACTCCAGTCACAACCGTGTTACAGGTGGTCTGCTTACCAAGCATATTAGGAAGTAACCCTTAGGAAACATGGTCACAGGCCAACTACCACATATAAACCCCTTGTTGCTACTCACTTGCAAACATTGATGCTGTTTTGTGATTGCTGCAGTCAAGTCAGCCTTGTATTATCGAGGTCCTTCTCAAGCGTTATGAATACCCTCACTTGTTTTCCCTTGCACGACAGGTCTCTGTCCTCATCTGTCATGGGAGTTCTGCCAATCTAATTGTGACTGGTATAAACAGTAAAATGATTGATTTAAAAATAAGTTGTTCCTTTTTAATTATTAACTTACTGCTAAAACTAAGTATTGTTCTTATGCTCAGATCAGCACATTGTCTCATCATCCACAAAGAGATTTCTGTGTAGAAATGTGGTAAGTTGTGAGTAACCTCCTTTTTTCCCCTCCATATAGCAGTTTTACCAGTAGGCTTGCTCTTGCATTTTGGGGTACTAATAAGTATGATTTCCAATGAGTTAAGAGGGTCATAATACTTCTCCTAATCTGCAAAAAATACTAATTCCCATTTTGGAGTTTGTAATTAGGTGACTTTTTAGTGTTTTATAAACAGTAACATCTTGCTATCTTTCACATATGAAGAGGCATTTATAGCTGCATCAGGTGACCTTGAGCTTTTTATTAACTGTTAGATTTGGCACGAGTGATCCATGATTATTTAGGCTTTCTTGCAACCAGTTCCAGGCATTTTTGACATGATTGGCAATGGGACAAGTTTTGTCAGTGACATTGTGACACTAGCCTTATTAGTATTCTGTTTTAATCAATCAATAACACACTTTTTACGGCACTAATTTAGCAAATATTTAACACTTCCTATAAAATAATAAAGCTTAGTTTTTTTTTAAAAGATTTTTAGAAATTTATTACATATCCCCCCCTTTCTGCTTGTTTTTGCTGTGTTCATTTTTGCGTTCTTCTGTGTCTGTTTCCCCCCACTGCGGCGACCCACCGAGTCAGCTCACCACGCGGCAGCCTGCCTGCTTGTGGTGGCTTGCCTCCTCAAGGTGGTCTGCCTGCTCGAGGAGGCCCCGGGAACCGAACCTGGGGCCTCCTATGTTGTAAACTGGCGCCCTACCAATTGGGCTACAGCCAGCCCCTTAAAGCTTAGTTTTTAAAGTGAGTATGTATATTATTTATCACAAAACGGTTTCTGAGTGGCACATATTTTAATCCTCCATTTTACAGGGGGAAGTTTCTAGGCATAGGGAGTTTACGAAATTGGTCCTAGGTTAAAAAGCTGTAAAGTGGTAAATCCAAGAGGTTTACCTTGAAAGTTTTTTAATTTCTTAATTTCTATCTTTTCCACTTATATTTAATACTGTGGGTATTTAAAGATAAGACATAGGGCCTGTCCCAGAGGTACTGCTTTAAATGTATCTTGATTTCAGAGCCTTGGTTCTCAAGCACTATATGCCACTAAGAGGCAAAAATTAGTATGAAGGTGGGGGCAGGAAGCCAGATTTAGTGGTTTTTCATTTAGGTAAACTTGACATTCACTTCAAAGCATTAAGCCAAAAGTATCCCAGATTCCTCCTGTGGCTTTTTAGATCTCTGGTATTTATTTGCTTTGTATAAAGTGCCTAAGAAGTGAAGATGATTTTGTAGTTTAGCATACTGTTAAAAAAGAAATAGTGAATAATTCATCACGTGGGGTTGGGGTGAGGTGGTTCACAGGAAGGGGATAAGAGGAATAGAAAGCTAGATTGGGATAGCACATATCTATGTATGTGAAGTTTTGTTGGTATATGATTTGTCTTCTAAGGTGGAATAAAGGGGAGAAAAAAATGGAGAAATGAAGTATGCTATGTCCATGCAAACTACCCAGATTGTATCTTTAGTGTCCTCACATTCCTGGCTGTATAGGAGCTAAATTTGCCTGGGAATTATAATTTCTTCCCTAGAAAACATTCAAGTTCACAGCCATAAGTTGTACATCCTTAATATAGTTTTTTTCTTTTTTATAAGCAAATGGAAATGCAGAAGTTTGATGGTCTTGTTTCTTGTAATACTTGCAGGATGGTGGCTGTTAGGTGCATGGAAACCTTGAGTAGCAGAGAATATAAACAACAGCAAGACAAAAATTACTGTGGCTTTTTTAATTTGAAATATAATTTCACTTATTTTTACAATACAGTGTACAGTATGACATAAGAGTGCAGATACAGGATAAGACTGAGTACAAAGGGGAATTAACAAGTCCCAGAAAGGTTACCTTTATTAAGGCTGAATCTCTGGTTTGTATTTTCCACACACATTCATAAAACTACATTCAAATTATTCCTTATCCTTAGTCCAAGAGAAAAAAAAAATCCAGATTTTAGATTTTCATAGAAAGCAAATCTGGATTAGTCTAAATATTATTCTTCCTGTTTGTTCTGACTTATGAAAATTTAATGTGAAGTTATGTCCTTACTTGGATTTTTCATGTACATTTCATTAGTTACTGGTATCACTTCTATAATAAATGATTAAGACAATTACCTCTGACACACTGGGGTCTTAAATCAGGACCATAGCAGGACAGGACAGGAAATGGAATTTGGTCAGAGTAGCTGGACAACTAAGACTTTTTTCCATATGCTTTCCAAGAAGCCAGCAGTAACTCAGTTTTCACTTTGTTTAGGGACTATGATGAATACCAGCACATCCATATCACTAAGATTGAGAAAAGTTCTGGGCATAAACATTTGTATCCCTCTATCATTGCTGATGCGGAAGGAGAGAACAACAGGACTTTGCTGGTGCCCAAAACATCTGTCACCTTGAAGGCTTCCTAAAAGTACACGATGGTATGGCTTGTGCCTTGGTACAAGATCTGCTTGTGAAAAGCCACATGTGTGAACCTTGGGAACACAAGGCCCTGGTGCGGTTCCTACTCTCTGCAGACTAACTCAGGGCCTGGCACAACAGCCATTCACTGAGACTACCTAAAACTCAGTCTAACTTAACACGAACTGTCAACATTTTAGATCTTAGGGTTAAACACAGTCCAGTTATAATAAGCAAATCACAAAACTCCATCGTCTACCATAGACTACCTTTCATTCCCGAGGAGAAAGTAAACTGGAAAACTGAAGAGATTAAGTGCTAAGTATATTCCTTGGTTTTCAATGCTGAAAATCAGTGTGACATTTGCATTTGTGGAGTGTTAGAGATGAAGAGATAATATGTACAGCATTCCTTCCCTTAACCAGGAATGTTCCTTGCTTACAAGGAACATTACCTTGAAAATATTTCCACACAAGACAGTCCCCAGCCAACTTGGTGGCCACGTGAATTTGAAAAGAAAAACTGTCTACATTTGTTCAAATAAAATTATGTAGGAAAAAAAACCCAAATATGCATGACAGACAATACTCATTAAAAACAACTGCTTATGTTAAATTAAGAAACAAACAAGTATTATTCCAGTGTTTTGCTTTGGGAACAAGAAATGCTGTAGCTAAAGTCATCATAAAAAGAAAAAACATTCACATTTGAGGTTGCTTGTTACACTCCCTAAAAGGCTTGAAAAGACTGTACATTTCCATGCCAGTTACAGAAGTTGCAGTTTTAGCTATAGCTAGAGAGACAGGACAAAAATCCCATTAGCTTAAACTTTTACAATTTAGCAAGCTGCTACATTCTGGTCATAAGATGCAGACCTTGTTAAGGTAAAAACCTGGGGCCGGCTGTATAGCCCAGTGGATAGGGCACTGGTTTACCACATGGGAGGCCCCGGGTTCGGTCCCCGGGGCCTCTCCGGGCGGGCAGACCGATTGAGAAGGCAAAAGCCACCGTGGGCAGGGCAGAGCCGCCTACGAGCAGAGCGGAGCCGCCCGCGAGTGGGCAAGGCCACTGCTCAC
>PVKH010004725.1:0-22965 GCA_004027955.1 Chaetophractus vellerosus | reverse complement strand
TTTGTTTTTACCTGTAGATCTTCTCAGAGTCGGTAATACCTGTATATCTATTATAATTACCTAAAAGGACAGTACAGATTGCCATTTCTGATTTGCACAGAGCCGCCATGAAACACTATTTCGGATAATGCTGATCTAGAAAATTATATTTAGACCTTTCTGGAAGAGATGAATAGCATGTATGAAAATCCAGAAAGAATGACTTCAGGTTTTTAATAAATCAGAGCATGCAGGAATTATGAAAAATAAATGTAATATGGTCAAAATTGCCAACAACAGCAACAAAACAAGGAGAACACCTCAGGTTAGACCTAAATGACCTGACTCATGATCTTTATGGCGTCTGGACTGGCATATACTTCTTTATAAATAGAGGAAAATCTGGTCTTCAACTATATGAATATCAACTTCTATTCGTCCAACCTATTGTTATTTGAAAGAAAGGCACTGCAATGCAATTTTAATGGTTTTCAAATGCATGAGTTTGGTTTGTCTTCAGGCATGTATATTTAATGCCTATATATTTAGTTACTAAATCTCAATGCAGCCCAGTATTAAAATGTATTCTGAAAGGTTCCATTGAAAGAAAAGGAGACAGGGGTCAGGGTAGACACACTCTCTAAGATTCTTTTGGCAGTAAATTCAAAATGCAATAAAAGTAAAAGCATAGCCTTTGAGATTGTAATGTAAAATCAGGGATGACTTTTAGGAAGGGCAATGTCTTTGTTCCTGAAGTTTTGCTTTAATATTGCATAGATACAGGATAAAAGTTGATCTCAAGGCCACACATAGAGTTTTTGCTTGAAAGTTTACTAATTTTAACTTGATGATTTCAAAATAACCAGTGAATTGCCTAGACTTTGAAATAAGCACCATACCTCTCTGGATGAATTGTATCTTTTAAAAATTTCAGTGTTGTATCTTCTCTGAAATTCATTCAAAATTACAAATTACAAATTTCAAGTAGGCATGTAAAAGTATGAAAGATACTAGTTGCAAAATCATTACTGATTATACTGATGATACAATAAATATTGATTACAATAAAACTTTTTAATAAAATAAACAATTACTTCTATTGACAAGTGAATTTAAGATCACTTTGAAAATTCATTGACAAAGTAAAATGTCTTCAGTTGCTTTATTAAATGATTCAGTATAAAAATAGCATCTATATCATATAGTTAACTGTTTTATAGTACAGGGTGTTTCTGAAATTTCCCCAATGATTACAGGAATAATAAATAACAACCTATCATAAACCCAGCACATTTTCTCTTACCATCTTAAACATAATAGCTCAAAATATCAGATAATATTTTAACAAGGATGAACCATTCATTTCTGGCATAATAAAACAATATCAGAGTATAATAGTGACTCCTGTGTAGAGTTCCTCCTAATCAAGTTGGAAAGTAGCCAACTCACTTGAGATTCATTGTCCTTTCCTCACCTTACTGGTACCCTTTCCTCAATCAATCATTCACTGCCCTCCCTTTTTTTCCTCCATAGACACTACTTCTAGGAATAGACCTGCAATTCATTATTCAAGTTAAAATATAAATAAAATGCAACCACCTAAAATGTAACTGAGTATTAAGTCAGTGGAGTAAATTAATTCTGAGGGAAAATTCATACATCAGTGAAGATAATTTATGTATATATTTGATAACCTATCTGTGAAATTTTACTTCTAAATATTGTATATTGTATTTATTAAATTAATTTCAGCAATTGTTAAAGCCAGGATATCCAATTTCCCTAAGGGGAAGAAATATTTAGGTCTCTCAAAGCCCTCCCTATGACTCTAAAGATTAAATGTCAACTACTAAATGGATCTAAAAATTTCTGAACTTGAGAAAGTAATTTCCATTCTCCTGCTAAGGTCTTTTTTCTTTTAAGCCCCTGTGGGGCCAGACCTATGGCCCCACCACAATGGTAGGCAGATTCTGCTATGGTTTTATTAATCTAGCTCACTAATGGGAATTTTTGGCCATGAAAACCTGTTGCATTTGATAAATATATACATATATATGTAAACACATATAATATTTATTGATTCTGGAGAAAAAACTTTATAAGGATAAAAGAAAAATATTATCTGTAGATTCAAGAAAAGCAAATTAGTTTGTGGCCAATGCGATTGGAGCTGTGCTTTCTCAGGTTTCTCTGGGCTCCCTGGTTGGAGCACAGCGGCAAGGCCTTGTTAGAGGGAAAGAATCAAGCTGGGAATACAAGAAGCCTGGAAGAAAAGACAGTTCCTTATACATTTCCCATTCTGTCACTCATTACCTGCCTCAAATCATGTTAGTACTTTCTTTTTTCCTTCTTCCCCTGACAGCTCAGTTTACTTTCTTGCCTTGAGATATATTACCTTAGAATTTTAAGCATGAAGCATAGGAAATGAGAGCAGAGGAAAGGTAGGAAGTGGTCTCATTTGAAGTGGGGTGAATGATGAAGGAAAGAAATAGCTAAATGCCACTTTTGCTAAATTACTTTTATTCTTCCCTTTTCGCTTTCCAGGACTTATACTCACCAAAGAACACTTCCTTCTTGATCAATAGCAGCCTGCTGCTGATACCACTCATCATTAGGGATAATTTGACTCTTCCTGCCTCCTGCTGTTTGGCATTTATTTTCAGTTTATTTTTACCTGAGGACTAGATTTATACTCAATCATTTCCTCTTTGGAAATACTGTTGGGAAAACAAAAGTAATTCAAATCTTGATTAAAATGGAATTTATTCTTCTGAATTCTTCCAAGGCAATACCTGGCTCATTGCAGCCTATTTTATACTGACTCGGTTTGGCAGACTGAGTAAGTTAGAAGAGGTAGGTAGAACTCTACAGGCTAAATGATCAAATTGTAATTGTCTTGCCCCAGATAGCTAAAGGCCTTGGGAATAGAAGTAAACTACTCCAGTGTCACTTGCCTTATTTTAGGACATCAACTATCAGGAACAAAATTTCCAAGGAAAAACATCAAATGAGAGCCCTAGAAATGGCATTTTAAGTCCATTAATCAGGGGGAAATAGCAAATTAACAAATGATACTGCAATGTTTTAATCAGAAGTGGCTCATGGGCTCAGACCTATAAATAGAATATATATTGGGCCTTGGGAAAATCAGGCATCTATGGAATGAGTGAAAATTTCTCAATCTCATTCGTTCTTTCTCTTTGCTTATCATGAAAGTAAAGGCTGACATGGTCAAACCCAGGTTATATTTGTCAGCTGAATGAATATACCTGGGCTTTTGCTAAGGAGATGGAGATGGAAAATTCTAATAGATTTTGTTTGGATGAAATGAAGTCAGGAAGACTAATTTCCAATGAGATTAAAAGAAAAATAAATAAACAAATATGTCTTTAACCAATGTTTTCAATGTCAATAATTAAGTAAATTAAGGGCCTTTAAAATGGAATTTAGCTGCTCAAAATAGTGTTGCATGTCACCAAAAATTAACATTATATCACTATTTTCCATCTATCTTAGAAAATTGCAATCTAAAATTTGACCAAGCTGAGGCTGTATTCTCAGGTGTAACCTACCTACCAGTTGATTGAGATAAAGTAAGAATAGATATAGAGTCCGAATGATTTTAGGATCTCATTCCCCTAGACAAAGTCATCATATTCATAAATTGCATGTCAGTCAGAACCCCCAGAGTAGGGGGCCATAAGTCATCATTAAACAAAATGAGAGGGAAATTGGAATGTAGTTTAGATTACAAGTTAAAGAGAAGGGAACTGTAAAGGTGAGCACACAGCTCTTCCCTCTTCTTCTCTAGCATTTATTTCTCTGGATGTCTTAGGCTTAGGGGTTTGGGGAATATAAGTACTGCCTTTTGTGAAAAAGGAAACTAAATTGATCTTGTCCCAAGTCAATCACTGCATTTTTGTTGGGTGTTAGAAAATAAAACATTTATGCCAAACCTATTTTCCTTTATTTATTTGTGAAATGGAAAAATCATAATATGCCTGAGTTGAATGGACAAATGTATTTTATTAGTTATGGGACCTTCAGCAGGTAAAAATAGCTCACTGAACCAGTTTCCTCACCTGTTAAATGAGAATAATAATATCTACCTCTTAAGTTTGTTAAATTGTTAAGATGGTTATAAAACAATATAAGAATTTGGTCATAGACCATCAGTAAATGCCACCCCTCCCTGAGAAGTTTTATTCAAATTTAAAATTTGTAAACAGATTTTCAATACAGAGAAGATTTCTCAGGAAAAAAAATAAACCTCTAACACAATGTGCCAATACACTCCAATAGTGAAATGATTGCTATAATAAATAATGAATATTTCTAAGAGCTTTTTAAAAGGACAATGCATATCTGAAATAGTATTGTAGTTTTCTATCTTTCAATGAGTTTACTATCCTTTGCAAATATTTTAGATGTGATATATATTTATTAAGGGAATTGGAGAGTAGAAAATCTTTTATTTTACCAAGTGAGGACAGTTCCAAATACGGACAGTTGAATTCAATCAAGTCCAAAAAGAAATCATTAAGAAATCCATAATTAGGTGAATCCTGGTAATTTCTGGAACCATATAGTATCAGTTTGTGAAGTGCTAGAATTATGAAAAGATTATCTTTAATGTTAGTCTAATTGTTCTGATGATATGATGTCCTCGCTCATGCTACCAGGACACTAATGAGAGTAAAACTAATAAGAAAAAAAAAAAAAAACTAGCAAAGGTGTGATGATACGAATTGATGTGCTTGCATCTTGAAAATATAAATACAAGATTCCTATGGCACATTTTCTCTGTTTTAAGTGACTTAAGGTCAAAGCTGTATAATATACCACTCAGAAAGAAATGGAGCTATCCTGAAATTGCTAGTTAGCAGATGGTTTACATTGTTCTCCATGTGTAGAGTGAGGACAATGTACAAGAAGAGAAGCCCCATTTTGTCCCAGGAGCTCTTTCTTTATACTGTACTCAAACAACCCATGTATTGATTTACAAAATATAGCTTATTCTAGAAATAAACAGTCAAATGGGAGTGCATTTTGGGTTAGGATTCTTGGAAAATAAATGGCCTTTTAAAATGCATTTGCACTTCCTTTGCTAATTTTTCCTTCTAAAAGTTGATACATATAAAACATATAGTGTTTTATACCAGCTTGTAATTCCTTCTTATTTAACAATTCCTCTTTACTTATGCTAGGAACAAGAGAAAGAAGCACCTATTTTCAGTACTTGAGGCAGAAACAACTGAAATACAATGAGAATGTTTGCTTCTCATACCATCTGCTTCAATATCAGCTGTGGACTTGTTAGAAACGCAAATTCTCAAGCCTCTTCTCAGACCTACTTATTCTGGAAATCTGAGGGTGGGGCCCAACAAACTGTTTTAACAGGTTCTTCAGATGATTCTAGTGCATGCCATGGTTTGACAATGTTCTAGGCACAATAATTCTATTATAATGAAAATTATGAAAATGTGATTACATGATAATTATTTGAAGTATCAAAATGAATAAGACTATTGACCAAATCTAAGAAAAGTAATAATATGAAGTTCAGTGCTTATTTATGTGCATTGCACTTAAATTAAAGAGCCAATTAAAATCCCAATATTGTTTCTTTCTGGTATCATCCATTCATTGGCTGCTCATGGATCTCACAATTACTATCCAGTCCCAGCCTGTAAGCACACACAGACACACAACCCAAATGAGGTAATATATAACAAATTCAGATGAAAGTTACTTTTGACAATTTTATAACTCTGGATTAGTTATAAAATTCTTATTTAAAAATGAAAACATATCAAATCTTCTTTCAAAGATATCTTCCAACATGAAATATCATATTAATGAACAGGAAAAAGAGGCAATTTGTTGAAGAGATGACAGTAATAATTTAGTACTACCTGTGTTTTGTTTTCTATTTTACTTATACACAGAGATATTTTTGTTAGCCCTGGTAATATTTTAGACAGTTAATTGGGATAAAAATTAAAATAAAGAAAGGAGTCTTTAAGAAATCCCTTGTAAATATAGCATGTAATTAACAGACCAGTTTTTGTACAATTCTTATTTGATGTGATGTTAGGTTGTTTAGGGAGGTCATATTTAAGATAATTGAATTTTTAATACATAAACATCATGGTTGCTGATACTTTGTTTCTACATAAATGTCTTAGATAAAATTAATTTCATGTAAAAGAGTTTGCTTTCAATTCAAATTCCTATTTAAACAAAATATCACTTTTATATAATTCATTATTAATTTGTCTTTTAAAGGTAAAGCAGAATAGAGGATTGAGTAAAATTGAAATCAGGTTATTCTGTTAACTTTTAATTTTGAAATAAATTTAGATTTACAGAAGAGTTGCAAAGATAGTACAGTAATTTCTCCACATCTCCTTCACCCAGCTTCCCTTAATTTTAGCATCTTATATAGTTGCCCCTTTCCTTACACAAAACTTGGAATTAAGTAATTTAGGAAATTTGGGAGACAAACATCTGTTCAGCCCACTATGGTCATCATTTGGGCAGTTCATTCTCAAGCCCAGTAAGTCTCTTCCAACGCAGGCAGCTCCATGAGTCTTAACATCCGTTCTCCTTCCAGTGGCGGCCACTGGCCTTTGCTGCAGCTCCTAAGGCTGAGGTCACAGTGTTCAGAGTGCAGGTTCTCCAAGTCACTCCCTCACAGGCACGGCCATTCTCGGGGTGCAGTGCGCAAACAGCGCAAAGGTGTGTGCTTTTTAAAAAGCACACCTCACCTCATTTCTCCCTTGCTTCTGAAGTCCAATTCTCTTTCTCTTTGTAGATAAGTCATTCTCCTTTCTCTTATACTTCTAAAGCTATCCTAAGACAGTCCCAGGTGACCACATAATGCAAATATGAGTACTTGTGAATATTATTTTGCAATAATTACCCGCCAAACCTTGGCTATATATATATATATATATATATATATATGTATTATATATAGTAAGCAATCAAAATGCATAGGATGTAGGCAAGAGAACATTCTTGATAGAAAAAAATATGTTAACAATAAATTTAAAAGATTTTTTTTAAAAACACGAAAAGGAGAGGCCAAGGAATCCAAACTGCGATTGAGAGAAGATGCTTACTGAAGCATTTTCATATAACACAATATTTCTGGTTTTTTTTTTCTTTTATCATCATAGCCGTTATACTGGTCACCATTGTTCTCCGTTGACCTCTGCGGTTTATTTAATGTTGTATGAATGGCTGAATCTTTCTAATGATCTGATCTCTTTTTTCCGGGAGTTATAATGTCATCTATTATCTGCCAACTTGACATTTCCCTTAATATGTTTTGCCATTTCTTTAAATTCAATGAACCTAAAACTGATCTTATTTTCTTTTTAAAAAATAAAATAAAATCCCTTCTGACATTCTTATTTCCGGGCTTGGACCAACATCATCCAGACACGTACTTCCAAAATTCAGTCATCTTTTATATATTCCCATATTTGACCCCCATATCAAGGAGAACCCTCAAGGACAGTTGGTTTCTTCCTTTCTATTCCCACTGTCACCACTACCATTATCACTTCTAATTCAGGGACTTACTATTTCATGTATAGATTATTGCCATTGTCCACTGACTGTTCATTCCATTTCTACTCCCAACAGACTCTTTGGTGGCCTCTTGATTATTCTTCCCACTGCTCCCTAGGTTCGTGACACTCCTTTTCTTAAGATCTTTGATTTTTTCCTTATATCTTGATAATAACAAGTGGTTTACTTTAGCCTTCAAAACTCTATGATCTGAACTCATTTCACTTCTATATTCAGCTACATCAAACCCGCTGTCAAATTCTTCTATTCTCACCTGTGTTCCCTTCTGGAATGCTTTCAGAGCTCTTTTCTGCCTATCAAAATCTTACCATGCTTTGAGGCCCAGCTTAACTCTGTCTTTATTAACTTCCTCTGACATCCCAGCCATCAATTATCTTCTCTCTTGGGAACTACTGTCATATGCTTCTATAAGCCTTATCAACTTGCATTTTATTTTATTTTGGTTGTTTGTTGCTTACATCTAAAATGGTTTTAAATTTGCAATTGCAATTCAAGCTATGCAGATATGAAATTATATTTATTTTTCTATGTCAGCTTTGCTCAGAACTGAGCTAAGCTCCGGAGTTCACCTTTCCTCTGAGGAAGGGCCTGTTGATCCTCAATAATCTGCCACCTTGATCCCAGAAAAAGCCCTAGGAAATCTTTTAGAGCTACTCCATGACCCTCTGGAAGTGTGAGAGTCAGGATGCGGGTAGTTAACTCTTATGGGGAAACAGAACACTAGAGGGTGCTGTGCAGATAACAAAGTCTCTCCTTCCTTCCTCTGAAGAACTTCTGCAAGTCATGATTCTTGTTGGAGTTTGTCCAGGGATATCCCTCATGGCTCAGTGGACACATTTGCTGAGAAAACAGCTTTGTCAACTCATTGTGATACAGCAGCCAACATGCTTATCCCAAGAAAGCGTCAAAATGTACTGCTTTTTCAGGCTGGTTTTCTAGGAAACCTGGGCTAAGTCACCTCCATATGTTTTGATGCTGACCTTAATTGGTGGTTTCTCTACTGCAATCCAAGTTTTAAAACCTGAAAGAAAGGTCAGGATCAGGCTCCACACTGAAGTGCAAACATCCCTTCTCTTCTCTGACAGTATTCTCAAAGTCTTCCCTCGGAGATTTTCCTTTTCTTCCTGCTTCGTTCTCTATTGTTTTTTGGTTTTTGAACGTATGTATGTTTTCTTCTTTTAATAAAATCTGGGTCTTACAATTGAATGAATTGCTCTCCAGACTATTATTTATGGCAAGAGCTTTTAAAAATCTATTTTGAAGGTCAAGTTGAATAATTCATTTTTTGTTCTAGGCAGCACCTTCTCTCTTCCTGAAAAATGGATGCTACTGGCTTCATGTGTTTAAGAGTTCACATTGCATCAAGAACATTTCCTGGAAATGAAAACCTTTATTCAGTAGAAGTCATCCAATAAAGGAATGATAAATGTGTTGTTATATATATTCAACAGTTAAAATTCATGAAATCGATTGATATAGATATTAACTTATCAAGATAACATAACATTTAGTGAAAGTATGTTTTTGAAGGAACAAATACATTTTTATTTGCATTTATGGAAATTTCATAGGCTTTTAAAAGTATTTTCAGTAATTTTCTGAGTTTTTTGAAAGATTTCAAAATATTTTTAAAAAGAAAAATTACCTTAATTTAATGATCAAAATATTGTCCTTCTATGCAGGTTATGTATTTGACTCAGGGACTAAAATGTGATCTCATGAGCAGGATAGTGTGTCATATGATTGAACATCTTCAAAGCATGATGCATGTAATAGTTTTTTGTTTATTCACTCAATAAACATTAGTCAAGTGGTATAAGGATGACAGATTTATTATGCTTTTTTCTTTAGCAGCTATACTCAAAATACTTATATACAGGCATTATATAGGTATAGCTCAGTGCTCAAGTGTATGCTTCCTATGTCTGAGGTCCTGGGTTCAATCCCCAGTACCTCCTGAAAAAATAAAATTGTATAAATAACAACAAGCATTCACTAATTTAATAGAGTTTTCACCTTGAAAAACATGTAATACAAATGTTAGTGAATCTCATTTTGCATGTTTCTCTGCTCAGTTTTTAACAATCGTAGATTGACTCTATCTTCAGCCATCTGTGGCCTACTGGAGGGAGTTAGCTTACATATAGTATCTTTTGAAGAGGATGGAAACCAGCGTATATCACCAGGAAGAAAAACCGACAAGAGATAGTTGGTTTGGTTTTCAAAACTAAATTATGGAAAGTGCCTGTCTTCCCATTCCCCAATGCTGCCTGAGTCTCACTTGTAGTAGAATGGTGCACATGCCTCTTTATGTACCAGGAAGACTGGGTAATAGGCACTAAAGTAAAGCTGTAATCAAAGTTCCAGAGTACATCAGTAAAGAGACTTTACTTCATTTTGCTCCTGTGGGTAAAAGAATGCTTTTCAAATAAGGCAATATTTGACCTAGGCTCTGAAGAATGAGTGTAGTTTTAACACAGAGAGATTAGAGAGCATGCCTTTTCCCCCTCCATTGCCACCAAATAAGAGCATGGTTATGAGATTGAGTACTAAAGCAAAGTGAGAGAATAGAAGATCTATTTTCCTTCATGATCAGCAGGCCCTGTCATCTCCCCACTCCCCCAGACATCTGCTATAAGTTAATTTTGCTTAAGAACTTGGTCAGCAGCGACAGTATAGGAGTGGTGTCTATTCCACTCTGGATAAGAGCTGGGCCATGTAAGCAAGGGGAAAAGGAAATTTGGAGGAGTCAGTGTTTACCACAGTGACCTCAAATTGGTTTGTGGAGAGATTATCTTTTTTTTAACGTTATTTTGTACCTTTAATAATTGAAAATATTAAAAAATAAAAACTAAAAAGAAAACACAGTTGAATAAAAACATACATTTCTAAATTAAATGTACTGGATACCTATAAAAATTTTTTTGAACATACAATATGTTACGCAATATATTTGGTTCATAGTAAGGCAATCATACAGTATTTGTCCTTTCATGTCTGGCTTGCCTCATTCAACATAATGTCCTCCAGGTTCGTCCATGTTGTCATATTATTTACAACTTCATTTCTTCTTACAGCTGCATAATATCCCATCATGTGAATAGACCAGTTTGTTTATCCATTCGTCTGTTGATGGACACCTGGGTTGTTTCCAACTTTTGGCAATTGTGAATAATGTTGTTTTGAGCATAGGTGTGCAGATGTCTGTTCGTGTCACTGAAAAGGCTCAAATACCTAGGAATTAATTTAACCAAAGAAGTACAGGACCTGTATACAGAAAGCTACAAAACAATGTTAAAAGAAATTACAAAAAAGACCTAAACAAATAGAAAGACATTTTGTGTTCATGTATTAGAAGAATAAATATAGTGAAGATGTCAATCTTACCAAAACTGATTTATAGATTCAATGCAATATCAATCAAAATCTCAACAGCTTAATTTACAGAATTAGAGAGGGCAATTACCAAATTCATTTGGAAGGGAAAATGCACCCAAATAGCCAAAAGCATTCTAAAAAGGAAGAGCAATGTGGAAGGTATTTCACTGCCTGACTTTGAAACATATTACAAAGCTACAGTGGTCAAAAGAGCATGGTACTGGCATAAAGATCCACAGACACATGGATCAGTGGAATAGAATTGAGAACCCAGAAATAAACCCTCACCTATATAGTCAACTGGTTTTTGACAAACCTACCAGGTTAATGTTAATGGGACAAAACAGTCTTTTCAACAAATGGTGCTGGGACAACTGGATATCTATAACCAAAAGAATGAAAGAGGACCCCAATTTTAATCCCTATACAAGAATCAACTCAAAACGGATCAAAGACATAAATATAAAAGCCAGGACCATAAAACTATTAGAAGAAAATGTAGGAAAACATTTTCAAGACTGTCTAGTAGGTGGGGGTTTCTTGGACCTTATGCCCAAAGCACATGCAACAAAAGAAAAAAAATAGATAAATGGCACCTCCTCAAAATTAAACACGTTTGTACCTCACAGGACTTTGTCAAAAGGATAAAAAGACAGCCAACTCAATGGGAGAAAATATTTGGAAATCACATATCCGATAAGGGTTTAATATCCAGGATATATAAAGAGATGCTACAAATCAACAATAAAAAGAAAAACATCCCATTTAAAAAATGGGCAAAAGACTTGAATAGACATTTCTCCAAAGAAGAAATACAAATGGCAACAAAACACATGAAGAAATGCTCAACATCACTAATGATTAGTGAAATGCAAATCAAAATTATAATGAGTTATCATTTCACACCTATCAGAATGGCCACAATTAAAAAGACAAAGAACTACAAGTGTTGGAGAGGATGTGGAGAGATAGGAATACTTTCTCACTGTTGGTGGGAATGCAGAATGGTACAGCCACTATGGAGGACTGTTTGACAAGTCCTAAAGAAGTTGAATATAGACTTGTCATGTCACCTGGCAATACCACTTCTGGGTATATATGGAGAGATTATCTTGAAACCATGAATGGCTGTGTGTGCGTGTGTGTCTGTCTTGTCTGTCTATGCATGTGTTTGTCTCTATGGGTAGTGGGTGGAGAGGGCAGTGAGTAGGGATCAATGGTGAAAATTATTGACTCAGAATTTTCCAGACCTGGTTCATGATTAACCATCAATCCCCACCCTTATTCCCACACTTGTACAATGCATCAGAGGGAGAGTGCTGTTCATAAGGTAAATTCTTCTATTACAAACTTTTTTCTTCTTATATTTCTATGGAGATTGGAAAGACACCACCCTCTAGGGCTTGACTCAATCATTTCATCATTTTTATTGGAAAGCCTTTAAAGGACAGCTATTGAACCAGAGAGATTCATGACATTGACTTTAAAGAATTAGTCATAATATGCTAATATGGAAGTTTCCCAGTTGTAGCTAATATCTTTTTATTGGCAATGCTTCAGGCAAGAATGTGGTATCTTGCTTAAAGAGAATAAAAAGACTATTGAAGAATAAGGATCCAGACAGTCTAACTTAATTTTCTACTAAATCAATTTGATCAGACGTCATGAAACTCAATATTCATGGTGATTTAGTTTTCTCTTATGAAAATGTGTTGAGGAAACAATGTAGAAACTGAGAAGAAAATGGTTACAATTTATATGACTTTCTAATGATGCACGTAAAAGAATTACAGTGTAATTAATGCATTTCTTTTACAAATCATTATACTTGATGTTGTTATATGAAACCAAGGCCCCACAAAATTTCTTTACATATACTCATGATTACTCTTCTACACAGAAAGATGGAATTTTTTTCATGAAAAAAAAATTAATTTTGGCTCAAGGCAATGGAGCTTGCTAATTCTTCATTGTCAGAGACTTTAGATACAATTTTAGAAGAATGATGTTGCTATTCTGAAAACTGCATGGCAAACAGAAATAATCCTTGATATTTTTTTGAATAAACATATCAATATCTGACAATGCAGGATCTTAGGCCTCTATCCAGCTTTTGTTTCAGGAGATTCTGTCAAAGCAAACAATAACCATAGTGCTGGTCTTCAAATTATTCTAGCTAAGTGCATTCTCAGCTACAGCTTATGTGGCTTTTTGTGGGGAAGGAGCAAAAGCATATCATCTTCCTTATTTGAAAACCTAGGAGCTACTAGAGAAAGAGTTTCTCCTTTTCTCAGTTGTAAAAGTACTTTACAACTCATATTGTAAAAGTACTTCTTCATTAGACAGTGAAGAAGGAGTATGCAAACTTTTTCTGCAAAGGGCCATATAGTAAAGATTTCAGGCTTTATAGGCCACATCACATTTTCTGTTACAACTAGAGACTACTCAAATTTGTTGTTGTAACGTAAAAACAGTTATTGACATTATGTAAACAATTAGGCATGATAGTTATCCCAATAAAATTTTATTTACAAAAGCAGGATGTGAGCTGGCCATAGTTTGCTGACCCCTGCTCTAGAGCATCTGCTTCTGTTTTAACTCATCTCTTCTCGATAAACAATTCCCTAAGAAAACGGAAGAATTCTTCATTACTCATATTTTGCACTCCTTTCCCAATACTTCATTTCTATCTAACATGGTGACACCAAGTTGGGGAGTACTTGTGACCCTATCAGGAAGTGGTTCCTCATTCTTCCAGGATGTGAATATGAGTTCAATTTGGAAAACATCTGAAAGATAAAACACTTGAAGTGAAATGTTACTCAAAGAAGTTGACTGTAAAAATTGGCCATGTTTAATGCTGGCTTGGAAAAGAGAATTCCAGAGCCAGGGCCTGAACCACTGAAAAAAGTTCATGGCTGGTACTCATTACTCCAGTGTGAAGTACCAGGCACAGAATTCCTTTCTTCAGTCATATGCATGGGGCACATGCTACTTAATAGTTAGCACATGCATGGACTTTGGAAGGCAGGCCAGTCTTCAGAAGAAGCTGCAAGGGAAAAGAAATAGAAGGGTTTAGAAAAGACTAGGGCTAATGGTAATACACAAAGATATGTGTTTAAGGCTTACTAGAGGCTCATGAGCTGTGTTGTGCTGAAGCTGGCTGACATCTGCTCATGAGAGCTGCTTGTTAATTTTTTTAGGAATTTTTTCAAACACTTGTCAAACAGTTATTACTAAAGAATATATAAATATACAATTAAATATATTACAATATTAACAAAATATTAAACATTTAGAAATTAATAGGGCCGGCTGGATAGCCCAGTGGATAGGGCGCCGGCATACCACATGGGAGGCCCCGGGTTCGGTTCCCGGGGACCTCTCCTAGCGGGCAGACCGCCTTGAGAATGGCAAGCCACCATGGGCGGGCCAGAGTCGCCGTGGGCAGGGCAAAAAGCTGCCATGGACAGGGCAAAACCGCCATGGGCAGGGCAGGTCGCCTGCGAATGGAGCGCAGCCAGCCACCCGCGAACTGAGAGCCGGCCGTGAATGGAAGCAGAAGCCGCCCACAAGCGGGAACAGCCGTGCCTGCGCAGTGACCAGTCTCGGCGCGTCGCCGCAGCGGGGGGGAGGGGAGATATGTAATAAAATAAATAAATCTTTAAAAAAAAAGAAATTAATAAATAGTCAAAACTCACAACTCTCTAAGTTTTAGGTCATTATACTTATTTATGTTCTTGAGATTATTTATGTTTATTGTACCTGCATGGTGGAAAAACTACAAAATGGTGTGCTACTGCATGTGTCTTCCCAACTCTGTATTCAGTAGCATCATGTTGGCACCTTCAATTAGGAAGGAAGGTGTTTTGTTGACTATCCAGAAAGTTATAGAGAAAATTTAATAAAGCAAATTAAACTTCAAAGTGTATCGTGTTTATAGCTGTTACAACGTGCATAGCACACATTTTGAAAAGGAAACATTCTTCAGTAATTGAAACAATTACTCTTTTCAATAAAAAAATAGGGCCCAGCCATATAGCCCAATGGATAGGGTGCCGGCATACCACATGGGAGGCCCCGGGTTCAGTTCCTGGGGACCTCTCCTAGCGGGCAGACCACCTTGAGAATGGCAAGCCGCCATGGGCGGGCCAGAGCCGCCGTGGGCAGGGCAAAAAGCTGACACGGACAGGGCAAAGCCGCCACGGGCAGGGCAGGTCGCCCGCGAATGGAGTGCAGCCAGCCACCTGCGAACTGAAGCAGAGCTGGCCGTGAATGGAAGCAGAAGCCGCCCACAAGCGGGGAAAGCCGCGCCTGTGCAGTGACCGGCCTCGGCGCATCCCCGCAACAGGGGGGAGGGGAGATATGTAATAAAATAAAATAAATCTTTTTTAAAAAAAATAAATAAATAACTTGGGTCATTAACAAACGAGTGAAGTTCCAACATATGTCTTCATGGTTTCATTTTCATTTTACTTATTAAAGTGAAAAAAAAAAACTTAAACCAACATTCTTGTTGGAACTATGCAAGTTCATCAAGTGAAACCACAAGTTTCAATTTAGTGAAACTTATTTGTTGGAACAAATATAAGAGATTGGCAAAAAAACTTAAGCATTCTTAGAATCAATTGGCTATGTGGAATTGACAATAATGAATATTGCACATCATTTACAAATTGTGAGTTATGTTGTATTTACATTAGTAAAATTTATAATAAAATTATTGTATCTATATATGTCTATGTGCCTATATCTATGTTTATATCTATGTCTCTGTCTATTTCTATCTCTCTCTCTACAGTTATACCTATACTTATACCTATCTCTGCCTTTCCATTTCTGTAGAGCTATAGCTTTATACTTTTTTTCCAGAGAGCTGGCTGTTAAACATTTTCCAGCATACTATTGCTCATGAACTATGGGGTATATGGAGCAGCAAGAAAAACCCAGACTCAACTAGCTAGTGGGTTTGAGTTTGTAATTTTCTGGCTGCCTTATTCAGAAATCTTTAGAATCTGAGTCTAGTTAAATCTGTGCATTGTATGTGTCCGAGCAGAGAAGGGACTTGTGAAGAAAGTCCTGATACAAAATAACCTAAGCAACAGCCATCTTTGTGTTGTTCATGCTCTTTATTCTTCCCAGTTTATGTAATTATCCTCTGAAATGGTTCTTCATTGCCCTAAGGTCTTTTGTGGCTAAATTCATTTATGCCACAGCTTAAGCCACTTAAAATGTAAGTTCCATGAAAGGAAGAACTTTGATTGTTTTGTATTCCAAGACACATAGTAGGCTATCAATACCTAATATCGGGTGAATGAATAAATGAATAAATGAGGGAATTTAATTTCATCATCCATTTTTGATGTTGGGAGCTGTGTTCTCTCTTATTTCCTAAAGTTTTCTCATGAGAATAAGGGTAGCTAATATTATTTATATAACACTAGTATACCATTATCCACTTAGTTTAGACCTCAGCTTCTGCAATGATGCCTTCACATACCATTCAGGACAGAATCAGATAAACATTCTAAGGGCTCAAGCTGGGGTTAGAAGTAGCCTGCTTCATGGACAAAATTTCCTTGAACTTTTACATTTTCATTTAAAATTCACATTTACTTCATTTTTTTTCCATAGTGCACCTGAATTTTATTTACCATAAAAGATTCATCAAGAGCTGTTTATGAAGTACATTGGCTAACTTTTCATCTGTAAGTCTTTGAATAGGACTGGTGTTTCAATTAAATAAACTTTCTTTGTTCTATAATGTCTTACCCACATACAATTGGCATGAACTCCAGGGTTTCCTGTAAACCAGTTTGAAAAGTTTGACATAGCTACTCATTAAATCATCCCTGAATAATTATACAGATAATAGAATATTCCTCCACAAATTTTACATTTTAGGTAAAAACAAATAAACAGATATTTCCTCTGCCATCACTCTTAAAGAAAAACAGAACATTAGCAAGAATACAAAATAATTAATGAAAAATCTATTTCTTTTTTTGAGAGTATGTGAAAACCATACTAAATGAGAATTATATGTATTGTATTTTATTATATTCTATTAAGTTAATTATAATGTTTGAGAAGGTCAATTGCCTGTTAAAATATGATCATATTTTAAATTCTTAAAGTGCTTTACATAATTATATTATTTTTATACCTAAACTGCTTAAAGATTAAAATTCACTGACCAAAGAAATAAAATGACCTTATTAAATTACTATGGTAATATATTTCAGAGCCAGTGACTGACATTCTTGATGGCAAAATAAAGCAATACTGCCACAAAACACTTATGTTCTTGTTTCTTTGGTAATCATAATTTTTCTCAGTGATTTTAGATGCAGATTGTGCCAAGAGTAGCACATAAGTGGTCACAAACACAAGTGGCCTAGATTATTTCTTGACACAAATGTGCCTTTTCTCCTTTAGTTTTCTGGTGTTAAGTGCTACATGTGGACGCTCTTATCATTTAAGACTTTCCCATGATATCCAGCAGAATTTCCTTTAAAACATGTTTTTGGTGGAGTCAGTATTTTTTTCTGGCACAAGAATCATTGGTGCCTCAACTATTGAGGCACAAAGTCATAAAACTGTCCTCAGCTCAGATGGCTCCATATCCATGATTTAAAATGTCATTTAAATTGGAAGCATTGTCTTCTCATAATCCATCTGATAATTTTTTGACTGGAAAACTTGCCTGGAATCATGTTTGTTCCATGGAATGAGCAATAAATACCATCCATTCTCTTAACTATATTGCACAGTAAATACTGAAAACATGAACCAATGCCAATTAACCTGGAGCCTTTTCAATAAGGACAATAATTTTTAAACAAGAAAAGAATACATGTTAATAATTAAATGTAACCTGAAAGCTTCTTTTGAAAATATTGTTAAACACACAGCATTCATATTTTTTCTATATTCTCAGTGCCAATAAAAATCATAGAAGAAACATTACATATATTTCTGTATATTAAAATAAAAATTACTGTTTCCAAGTCTGTTAATTTAATTGTGAAAAGAGATACATAGAATAAAGGGAGACTATTATTGCTTAATGATAGACCATTTATTTTTAATTTTAAAAAGCTGATCATCTATCAGTTTTCTAAATCCAGCTTGACATTTAAATTTAATTTCTATTTTAGGAGAGAAAGAAAAACTATAGACTTAGATCTTAGTTGTGAGCTATCTGGAGAACATTGTGGATGCACGTGATTAGAAAAGCTCTTGGAGATTAAATAATACTCTTGTTTAGCATGAGTAAGGAGAGATGCTCATGGCCTTTCTTAGATGCTTTTGTGTTAGTTGCAATTTAGATACAGTAGGTCCTGATTTTCTCATACTTTTAAATAATCCACAAAGCACTTCTATAAATACATAAAAACGGTAGAGAAGACTACTTTATGGGGCATGCTTATCATATAGTATGCAGTTAGTCATAATCCTTGTTATATTTCCTCTAGTCTATATCCAAGGAAAGATTGGGAACAGGTGAATTAATGTTTTATGGAAAACCAAGGCATTTTCATTTGGAAATGCAGCAAAAGCAGTACTGAAATAATTTCTTAAGCATTTCATTTGCAAGATCTGCTATTTATTTCTCTGAATTTAGTTAATATTCCCAGCACTATTATTTCTGTTTACCATCCTCACAAACCCCCCAAACACAATCTTTGAAAAGTAAACTCCGAGCATTCTCAGCAAAAACAGATAAATTGCAAGAAATGTCAGAAAGGAAAATCATGCCACTACTGAAGCCAAATTGATCTATTTCAATGAAATTACCACGTTTTCATCCTAAAATGCTTTTGATTGGGGCATCACAAAAGTTAAAACACAGTGCAATCTGCATAAATTTAATATGATGCTTATAAATGTAATGTGATGTTTCTTCACACTATGTAAGTAGGAAAACATTTGCAATCAGCTTTTAAAAATACAAATATTCCTAGACATACTTGCTTGAGAATCATGTTAGGTGAGATATTTAATTGTGAGTGTGTGTTTGTGTGCATGTGTGGAGGGAGAGAGAGGGAAGGAAGAGACATGTAGTATTTATACTGTTTATAAAAACCTTAATGATTTGCTGTATAGGAATATTTTCAATAACATTATCAAGACTATTTTTCACAGAGAAGTTCTCCTTTAGGGAAGTATTTTACTTTTTCTAATTGGTTTAAAACATTGTAAAATTTAAATAATGTATATCAAACATTTCCAATTAATTTAAACATATTTAAAACAAATATTGTCAAATTTTATATTCAGAAATTAATCAATCCCAAGGAGAAAATGTTAGATTTCTTAGCATCTCATTTGCTGTCCTAAGTCCGGCCTTCTCATTCACTTTGGATTTTGCCATTCCCACCAACAGTGAGTAAGCACTCCTATCTCTCCACATCCTCTCCAACACTTGTAGCTTTCTGTCTTTTAAGAGTGGCCGTTCTAATAGATGTGAAATGATATTTCAATAGTTTTGATTTGCATTTCCCTAATCGCTGTGATGTTTAACATCCTATCAGTCTATGTCTTTTGATTGGGGCGTTCAAGTCAGTAACATTCAATGCTATTACCCTATAGACTTTACTTACTTTGTACATGTTGTCCTTTGGCTTTCCATCATATCTTACTGTTGTTTGTCTTCTTAATAATCTTCATTTCCATACTTTTCTCCAAGTCTCTCACCCTTGTTTTTCCCTTTCAGGACATAGCACTCCCTTTAGTATCTCTTGTAATTCTAGACTTTTGGTAACATACTCTCAGTTTTTGTTTGTCTGTGAACTTTAAAGTCACTCTCATTTTTGAAGTACAGTTTTGCCATATACAGAATTCTTGGCTGGCAGTTTTTCTCTTTCAGTGCCTTAAATATATCATACCACTTTCTTCGTTCCTCTATGGTTTCCCATAACAGGTTGGCACTTAATCTTATTAAGGTTCCCTTGTATAAAATGTTTTTCTTTTATTTTGCTGCTTTCAGAATCCTCTCTTTATCACTGATATTTTCATTATGAACAGTAGGTGTCTCAGAGTATGTCTATTTGGATTAATTCTGTTTGGAGTGCATTGTCCTTCTTGGATATTGATATTTATATCTTTCATAAGGGTTGGGAAGTTTTCAGTCATTATTTCCCCAAATAATCTTTCTGCCACTTTTCCATTCTTTTCTCCGAGAGATTGAAAATGCTTATGTTTCTCCATTTTGTGTTGTCATTCAATTCCCTGAGACCCTGTTTCATTTTTTCCATTCTTTTCTCTTTCTGTTCTCATGTCTTTTACAGTTCAGATGTTCTGTCCTCAAAATCACTAATTCTGTCTTCGAGCAATTTAAATCAGTTATGTGTCTCTAATGTATTTTTTTAAGATTTATTTTTATTTATTATACATCCCCCCCTTCTGCTTGCTCTTGCTGTGCTCATTTTTCTTTGTGTTCCTCTGTGTCTGCTTGTCTCCCCCCGCTGGGGCGACCCGCCGAGTCAGCTCACTGGCACGGCAACCCACCTGCTCATGGGGGCTCGCCCTTGCTCGCGGGGGCTCACCTTTGCCCATGGGGGCTTGCCTTTGCCTGTGGGGGCTTACCTTTGCCCGTGGCGGCATGCCCCACCAGCAGCAGCATGCCCCACCCACATTGGCTTGCCTTCTCGAGGCGTTCTGCCCGTTCGAGGAGACCCCGGGTACTGAACCCGGGGCCTCCCATGTGGTAAACCAGCGCCCTACCAACTGGGCTACAGCCAGCCCCCCCCCCATGTATTTTTAATATCATCCATTGTGTCTTTCATTCCCATATGCTTTTTACTTTACTATGCAGGTTTTCAAATTGTTCTTTATGCTCACCCTGTGTCTTCTTAATATACTTTATCTTTTTAGTCATATTTTCCTTCACTTTGCTGAATTGATTTAGATTTGTGTGATTTTCATTGATTATTTGTCTTAAATCTTGTATCTTGTCAGGATATTTGCTTTGATCCTTTGGCTGGGCCATGTCTTCATTTTTTTTAGTATGGATTGGAATTTTTTGCTGATGTCTAGGAATCTAAGTATGTTGGTGAATTTACTCTGATGGTCAATGTCTCTCTCTTGCATAGTGTTTTTCATTTCACAGCTCTTCTTTGATTTTTGATTCAACATATCCTGGGTATTTAAAATTGCCCTCCTTAAGTTATCAAAATTAGGCCAGGGACTCACTAATGGGGCACGGATTTTCTCCCAGGAATTGAGGCTAAAGAGAGACCTAAAAGCAGTTTTTCTCCTTTCAATTTCCTGACTGACCAGCAGGTGGCACTTGACAGCAAACTTTTCCAGAGTGGCGTGTCTTTCAATCTCTGCTTTCCTGTGTTTCTGGTCTGGCTAGAGCTGAGATTCAAAGTTTGTTCTCTTGGCTGAATTCACTGAAGAGAATCTACTCTCTGCTCTCTGATGCCCCCTTCCTCTTCCATTTTAACAGCTTATAGGGAGGAAGACATCTGTTCCCCTCTCAGTAGACTGTAGTGAGCCAGGGGTTTTATCCAGACTTAATGTCTTGAGTGGTGGATGGGGCCCTCCTGGTTTCCCCATGGGTTTAGTAACTCATTATTGTTGTTTTGGGTCTTCTTCTATCTCTCCCTCACCCTTCTGAGGGTTGAACTGTCTTGGTCTGCTGAGCCCCAAAGCAGGTCCCTCAGACAACTTTTGGCCTTTTCTTTGTTGTTTTTGTGAGAGAGTTGTGCCCTGCCTGTCTACTCAAATGGCATCTTCCCAGAACTCCTTCCATCTGTTCTAAAGTAAGAAATGGGGAGGTGTAGCAGTTTGGCATTATTTATGAATTCCAAAAATAGATATTGGATTATGTTTGTGAACTGGTCTTTTACTCTGGACATATTAGATTATATTGGATTCAGAGGTTTCGCTTTTACTTGATTAAATAATGATTAAGGCTTTGATTGGGCCACATCAGTAGGATGTTGAGTCCTGCCCCCTTGGTGGGTGGGAACTCACAGAGAAACTGTGCTACAGAGAAGGGAGGTTGGAGCCTTTGAGCTGGAGCCCCAGGAAGTAAGCACACAGAGGAGCTTGGTCGTGAGGAAAGATGAAAGGCCCTGGGAAGAGAAACAAGCCATTTGCCTGATAGTCTACAGTCGGCCTTGTGGAGATAGCAAAGGAGCTAAGCCCAGAGAGAAGCAAGCCCCAGGAAGAGAGGACCCCAAGAAGCCTGAGCCCTCACAGACATTGGCAGCGATTTTGCTCCCACATGGGGCAATAGACTTGGGTGAGGGAAGTAACTTATGGTTTATGGTGTGTTGATGGTGAGCTTCTACCCCCAAATAGATGCCCTTTACAAAAGCCAATAGTTTCCTGGTATTTTGCACCAGCACCCCTCTGGGTGACTAACAGGAGGTTTACCTAATCTCAATGTCCATTAGTTTTTAGAGACCCCATTAATAAAAATGTTAAAGAAATCAACTTTTCTCTTGAAGACATTCCACCTTTCCTCAATCTGTTTCTCAATGGTCTCTGTATTTCTCTCAAAATTCTCATTTCTTCATGGTTGGGTTGCTTTCCATCATCCTGATGACTGTAACATCTCCACTGATGACTCAATGAGTATCTGGATTTCCCATTGTCCCCTCAAATGTAGTGATACTTCATCTGACCTATTTCAGGCACTCATAAACACAACCAATTTTGTAATTTTATAATTACTTGAAAGAATTCCACTTACACAATAAAATGTTGATTATCACAATCCACTTTGCCTACACTTCTCACATTCTTTTATTCCCCTATTGTTGATTCTCCATCATATTTTGCCCTCCAAAAAGAGTCCAATAAATTTCCACCCCTCTATTGGGATTTAGGACTATGCCCATAATAGGTATCTCAGCAATGACTCTCTTCAGTTACATTAAATGCCCTAGAATATCTTGTCTCCACCTCATAATTATTTGGATTGTTCGTACTCTTTCCTTGGCTAACTCTTCAACCTTTCTTCTTGCTTGCCTGTTCTTCTGTTCTTTT
>PVKH010004724.1:0-22963 GCA_004027955.1 Chaetophractus vellerosus | reverse complement strand
CTGCTGGCAGATTGGGCACTCAGCAGTGGTTGTAGCTATGGTGACCTTGAGGATGGGAAGTCATGTTACTGATTAATTCATAAGATCCATCCCTACCATGATGGCTAATTTGTCATTGATCCCATAGGGAAATGACAGGAGTGACTTGGGAAAGTGGCTGACTGCTATCTACAGAACAGGTCATTTTCTCCACTTGATTATTAAAATCTCCCTCTACTGAAGTCATTGTCTGGTGAACATTCAGATGGGACACAAAGCTTTCTGTGTTTTTTTTAATGGACTCAGAAGTATCTATCCACATACCTCTTTGCCAGTCTTCTTTCTCAACAATTTTCCAATCAAGATCCTTCTATGTTGCAGACCATGTAGCCAAACCATTGGCAACATCCCATGAAACAGTTTAAAAATGCACCTTTTGTCATTTATCCTTCCAAGGAAAATAAGTATCCAGGTGCACTGCCTAGATTCTGCATACTGGGAAGTTTTCCCTTCACCACTCTCCTTCAGGGCATCCCAAAATGGGATGCTGTCCACTTTTGGGTGGTACCTGCATATAGTGCAGAACATCTATAAGCCAGGCCCGAGTTTTCACCTCCTCAGTCAGCTGATTGTAAGAAACTCCGCAAGAGTCCATAACTGTGGGCTGGAAAAGAGAAGGAAATGTGACAGGTGTAGTGATTATGGGCATTTGGTCCACTTCTTTATGTAACTTACATGTGCCTTCAGGATCCACACACAACCTATCTCATATATTTCACTTTATGATGCAGTGCTTCTGAGCACAAAAAAACTTTATAGTTTGGTGGGTCACACAATACCCAGTTTATGATAGGCAACTCAGGTCTCATGGTAACTTGTTGGCCATTGGTTAAGCATTCAGTCTCTACCACATCTAGAAGAGCAGCTGCAATTTGAATCAACACTTGAATAATTTTTTGATAATCCACCATTATCTTCCAAGATCCTTCTGTTTTCTGCACAAGCCAAATAGGAATGTTGAATGGGAATGTGGTGGGAATCACGACCCCAGCATCCATCAATTCCTTGATGGTGGCATTGATCTCTGCAATTCATCAAGGTATCAGGTATTGCTTTTTTTTCTTTTTTTCCTTTCTCTCATCCACCCTTGTGGTAACTTTATTTTTTTAAAAAGATACATAGGTTACATAAATGTTACACAAAAATTATAGGGATACCCATATTCCCCACCTCCCACACCTCCCACAACCTCCCACATAAGCATTCTTCATTACTGTGGTACATCACCTGCAATAGATATATACATTTTGGGGCTTTGCCACAAAGCATGGACCATAGTTCACATTGTAGACCACACTCTCCCCCACACAGTTCTGCATGTTATATGATGATATAAAATGGCCTATATCTGTCATTGCAATGTCACTCAGGATAATTCCCAAGTCCTGAAAAAGCCCCTGTATTACAACTGCCTTTCCCTCTCCCTGCCCCCAAAGCATCCAGCAGCCACCTGCTCCACATTAATGTGGTAATTTCTTCCCATTGTATGAATCACAATAAGTCTGTAACAGAATACCAGTATGTCCACTCTAGTCCATAGCTCTTCCCCCAGTCCTGAGGAGTCTGAGATGGTGGTGTCCAATCCACCTCCAAATGAGAGGGGCCTTAAATCCCATGGATTAGATGGATGGGATTATCCTGCCTGCAGCTGCGGGTTCTCTCCATTCCCTGAAATAGCCATTGTCCATCATTATCTCCACACTAGGTATCCTGGGTGAGCCCACTGAGTTGTAGAGTTGGAGTTGCAGCTCCTCCGAGCTTTTGGACCCACCTGGCACATAGACCCTGCTCTCTGTAAGTACACCTAAAACTCTGACATCACCTACAGGTTTGAATAGAAGAGACAGATGGACCATGTGCAAGGAAGAGATATTGGGGTCAGACTGTCATTCTCAGGGGGAAGGATTCCAAATTAGGGCCCACTGATACTGCACCAAACTCTGGGGATATCTGTCCTGATATAGAAGCCCTTCTGTTTGGGGGTGATATCTACATTGGAAGCCTATGAGGTCCTACTGAGATGTGTATAAGCATCACTGCTTTGCTAGATACGGGTAGTTCTAGTGGCTTTCACTTGTCTTTCCTACTATAAGAGTTTGGCAGTTTGATGAAGTTATGAATTCCAAAAATAGATATTGGTTTATGCTTGTAAACTGGTCTGTTAATCCAGGCATGATTAAGTTATGATTAGGGCTTTGACTGGACCACGTCAGTAGGGCACTGAGCCCCATACCTTGGTGAGTGGGTTCTCAATGATAAAAGACATGACAAAGAATAGTTTTGGAGCAGTTTTGAGTTGGAGTTGTGATGCAGAGTCTTGAGCTGGAGCCCTGGGAAGTAGCATTCAGAGGAGCTTGGTCATGAGGAAAGAGAGAAGACCCTGGGAAGAGAAGCAAGTCATTTGCCTGATAGTCTACAGCTGACTTTGTGGCACAAAGCAAGCCTGAGCCCAGAGAGAGGCAAGCTCTGGGAAGAGATGAACCCAAGAAGCCTGAACCCTGGCAAACTTCAGCAGCTGTCTTGCTCCAACATGTGACAATGGACTTTGGTGAGGGAATAAACTTATGCTTTATGGCTTGGTAACTGTGGAGTTCTACCCTAAATAAATACCCTTTATAAGAAAACAACAAATTTCTGGTATTTTGTATCAGCACACTTTTGGCTGACAGATACACCTACCTTAATTGTCCTCATTCCACAAGTTAGGGAACCCCACTCCTGGTAGAAAGCTCTGTTAGCCAGAGTTCTATAGGTAAACAGAACTGACAGGAGATATCTGTAAGTAGTATGAGATTTTAAAAAATGTGTCACACAACCATGGGATGCACAAATCCAAATTATGAAGGGTAGTCTGAAAGCCAAGGACTCAGATAAAGGGCCTCAATGAGTTACCAAGGAGATACTGGCTGTCTGAAGTAGAGATGGGGATCCTCTCTCTCTGAGCATTGAAGTCACTTCTCCATTTAAGGGTTTCACTGTGAGATATAACTCATTGCTGATGACAATCTCCTCAGTTGATTGTAGATGTAATCAGTTATATGTGTTTTCATCTCATTGATGATTAAAGTCCATGAAAGGTCCTTGTATTAAAATTAACCTTGCACTTGCTTGACCAAACAATTGCACCATTACCTGGCAGAGTTGACACATTAGGCTAAACATCACAAGTAATGAACAATTAAAGAGGAATACAAGAATAACAGTCTATATGTAAATTCAACTGTAAAAACATCAATTAACTAGGATGAAATTTAACCAAAGTTATAAAGGACTTATACACAGAAAACTGCAAAACAGTGCTAAATGTACTTATGAAAGACCAAAGTAAATGGAAGAATATTCTCTGTTCATGGATTTGAAGGCTAAACATTGTAAAGGTGTTAATTCTACCCAAAGAAATGTTCAGATTCAATGTAATTGAAATAAAAATTCCAACATACACCTTAGCAGCAATGGGAAAAGTCAATCAATAAATTTGTATAGGCCCAAATAGCTAAAACATCTTGAAAAAGAATGATATTAGAGCACTAATACTACCAAATTTAAAATTTGTTACAAGGCTACAGTAATCAAAATATCATTACACTGGTACAGAGGCAAATACACAGACTTATGGAATTAAATTGGGAGTTCAATAATAGAGCTTCATGCCCATGGCCAATGGAGTTTTTAAAGAAATGGAAAAGTTAATCCTTAAATTTATATGAATTTCAAGGGTTCTTAAATAGCAAAATCATATTGAAAAGGAACTGAGGTCTCTATCCTCCTAGCACCTCCTAATGAAGGCTCTTCTGCTTGTCCACCCACTTGCTGGACATCATCAAAAAGGCGTAGCTTTTGAGGTAGGTGGACTTGGTGTATGCACCAGTCTGGGACTGGACAAAAGAGGGTGGTGTGCTGCCGAGGTGAGAGGCAGCCTTCCTGTCCCTGCTGGAGCCATCTTACAGCTCTGGCCGTGGCTCATGCCATCCAGCACCTGCCCTGTGACAATCCATGGCTGAGATACACTTTTCTTGATTGCTATGGATTGAGTTCATATATTTCACCTTAATGAACATTTTAGTTGCTTTTTGTTCTTCTCTTAATGCAAACAACAATGCAATTCACATCTGTTTTATGCTTCATTTTGCTCACATACAATAATCTATCTAGTCTATATACTTCACATAAGACTATATGTTGAATGTTTTTTTCTTTCTTTAATCTACGCACATAATGAGATCTCTGACAAATATAGTCTGTTCTGAAAAATGTTTGTGATTTCTTCCTGGGCTTCCTAAAATCTTTTTCATTTTTCAACTACCTATAATGTATTGATATTATTATGCCTTCAGGTATTTATCTAAGTTTCCCAACTGTACTCTAATCTCTAAAATTTTCCATTTCCATTAGGCTTCCTTGGGTTTTGCTGAATAAAACTCATTAAGATACTTGCTGGGCAGGCACACAATGCTTGAATTGAAAGTTTATATCACAGTTTATATTTCTTTCAAATTTCTTTCTTAAATACTTAACATTATATTATCTTTTAATAGCTAAATTATTGCTCATTTAATTGTTTTTGGAAATCTAAATTCTTGACAATCTATAGGTATTTTATTTCTTCAAAATTCTATGGTAGTAATGGTAAGGAGTATTCTGAAGAAAGAAAAAAAAGAAATGAATTTGCATTTAAGGTATTACACTTGTTAACATATTGTTGATTGTAGATTCATTGAAATAAATGTCCCTATGGTGTGTGGTGTTCCTCACTCCTTTGAAAATTGAAGTCAACATTTTGAACCACAAATGTTCCCAGTGGTATTGCCTAAAGAATATTGACAATTACTTGCTTAAAATAGCCAATGAAGGGATAAAGAATACACACAGATACATGAGAAATTTTATCAGAGAGTGTACAATGTAAGTTAGGGTCAAATGAAATGCTAGAAATAAAATATTTTAAAAGAATACAATTGCAGTAGCAGAAACTGTATTCCTTCAACAGGTTCATCAATAGAGTCAGTACATCTGAGAAAATAATGAGTGGACATGACAATAAGCCAATAGGAACTATTCAAACAGAAAGAATATTTTAAAAGAAAAAAAAAAGAATCAGTTTGGGAAAACAGTAATCCAAGATCTGTGGGATAATATTAAATAATTTATTATATAGTGAGATCTATAGCAAGTGAGGGAGTGAAACAGTAGAGATATTTAAGGAGATAATAGCCAAGGATTTTCCAAAAATAAGAAAACACATCAAGTCATTGTCCACAAATGTCAGTGAACCCCCAGAAAAGACAAAGACAAAAACAAATCATTCAAGGAAATCACATCTAAACTCATCAGACTCACTATTGAAAAAGAAATATAAACATACAGTTTTGAAGGTGATCACAGAAAATACATGGCATGTATCATAGAAAAATACATAATTATTATAAGAGACTTGCCATCAATTTTGTTCCAAGCCAGAATACATTGGAAAGATATAATTAAAATAATAAAAGATAACTCATTCAATAAACACTGAAAATAAGAAATAAAGACATTTTCAGAAAATTAACACATACACATAGAAACAAATTTTTGCAGACAGACTTGTGTCTCAAAAAGTATACAGTCTAGAATATGACAACAGAGGGAAACTAAAAGTAAACATAACTGACATTGAAAATGAAGTTAAATATATGAAATATTTGATTCTTAAAATGTTAATTGCTTCAAAAATAATTTCCTAAAGTATAAATATATTGATTAAATGTTGGGTTTAAACCAGATATAAAAATGTAATTTATGGGAAAAATGACAAATGGGAAAGATGAATTAAATCTTTGCTATTTTACATTTCCAATGTTATTAGTTAAGTGATATATTATTTTAGGTAGTCTATGATAAATTAAATAAGCATAAAATAAACCCTCAGAGCAACCACTAAAAAGAGAAAAAAAAAACAAAAATTATAAGCATAAGGGATATAAGTAAGATTCTCTCTCCAGTCCAATCACATCACCTGATAAGTAAGGAAATCACTAGAGTCACCCATAAATATTAAAAGATTGTATGAAAATGTTATAAAAACTTTTATTAAATTGGATAATTTAAAAGAAATGTACAATTCCATATATAATTAATATCAGAAAAAACAGATAATCTCTTTAGTCCAATTTCTCTTGAAAATTGAATTTTTCCTTGAAAAATCACACACACAAAAAATGAAATTGTTTTTGAAATATAAAATTCTCACCTCTCCCTTATAGTGGAATGTGGGTAGAGTGCTTTGCAACACCTCTTCACACCCAAAAAGTGGAAAACTTCTTGGGACATAGCACAGTGACTCCATAAGAGAAATCTGTGTCCCAGGATTTCCTCCAGGGAAAAAGCCACCCCAAAAGCCACATCAGCTATAGTCTGTACAGTTACACACAGGAATGTTCTTTCCCCTTTGGTGGACCACACTGTTTCTGAAGCCATCCTGTGCCTAATACAGATTCTCTCTCCAGTCCAATCACATCACCTGATAAATCACTTTCCTTTACAGGGATCTTTCTTTTGATAAAAGATTATGAATGTATGTTTGAGAACATGTAGCAGCTGTCTCCAAAATTACACTATCTTCTAATAGCAGCTCTAATGAAGTCTGCCAGCAAAATACTCCTTTCAAAAACCCCTGTAATTAATATATTTTACTATAATAAAGTTATATATTATATATTTTCAACTCTGATAATTTTACAGAAAAAAGTCATATATAAAATGGTGATTAAGAATGAGAGCTCTAAAGTCAGTCTGACAAGGTTTAAATTTGAGCTTGACTTTTAACCCATCATCTGACCATGAACATACAATGTAAACATTCTGTGGCCCAGTTTCAACATCTGTAAAATTCAGCCATTCAAATATATTTATTGAGGTACTCTGCAGGTTTTGGGGAGACAGCATTGAACATTATTGACAAAAATCTGTGCACATTAAGGTTTCAATGAGGAAAACAGAGGGTAAACAAAAGGCATAATCAAAATATATACAGCATTAGATAAAGATAACTTCTATAGAAAACAACTTTAGCATTGATGAGGGATGGGGCAGATACAATATGGTATAGAGTGTTAAATGATGGTCTTATGAGGAAGGGAATGGGAAAAGAACCACTTTGGGGAAGAAAAATTGGAAATACTCCAGGCAGCATCAGAACTAATGTGAATAGTTTTGATGCTGATAAAATAGGGTGAGTAGGTCAGTGTGGCTGCTCCAAAATGAATGTGATGGGCACAATGCCAAATGTGATGATTTCATAAAAGTAAGGAATTGGGGTAAGATCAGGTTGGAAATGTAGGCTTTTGGGAAAAAATAATCATTATAATATGCTGATGGATTAAAAGTGAGGTGTATGACATAGAGAAAATTCCAGGATAACTCTTAAGTTTTTGCTTGAACAAGTAGCAGCATAGCTTTTCATTATCCGAGAACAAATTTTAAATATTGCAAGTATCTACCTGAGAGTTATCTTATGAAGATAATCTATGTTAATTAAATGCCTAAAGCCTTTTGAATATTGTCTGGAACTCAGTAGGTGCTCAACAAAAAAAATCTATTTTTTACCATTATAATATAGCATCAACCATAACCATATAAATCTATTGTTCATATTTTGTCTGGTTAATTACAGTCTAATTTTATTTATCATTTTTTAAATAACTCAATTTTTACAATATATAATACTGAAAAAAACCCATGGACAAAAGGATTTTTTCTTAAAAATATTTCAGACCATATTTTCCATAAATAATGATATGCACTGATATGAATAAGGAAAGCAGAGGGACAATGTAAATAATCTAGGATTTTCATATTGACTAAAGTTTTTATTGCATTGATTTAATAACATCATAAATGCTTTCTAGAATATAATTTGAAAGGACAGGGTAGTCTGAATTTAATTAAAAATAAGGAATTCCTGAACTTACTACTGTCTGTAAAATTAGATAAACATTTGACAATCATTACCAACAAAAACCAATAGGATACATTTTCTAAATTATAGAAACATACATAAATGAAAGAAAGACCAGCCCAGTTCATGAAAATGACTCCAAAATGTCAAAGGCCTATAAATTTAAGAAAAGACATAATGCATGTACAAGATGAGGGAATAATTTAAAAAGTATGGTATTAAAAAATAAGTGCTTATCAAAGACTGCAAAGTGTAAATGAAACAAAGATTTGTAATAAATATAGAACTAGACAACATAGAACACAGAGCATAAATAAATCTTAATTCTTTAATTTCTATTGATATTACATATGAAAAGTAAACTTTTTATAGGAATTCAGGATATAGAGGATAATAAAACATATTTTATTTATCTGAATAAATTAATAAAGAGTGATGAACTTGTGATAATTCATTACATTTTAATCCTAAAATAGAGGCTGAACATTAATACATCAAAAATCATTTAAGAAAATGAATAAATATAATTCTACAATTAAAACCTAAATATAAATGGAAAGAATACAAATAACTTGAAGTAAAATATATATATCTAACAAGTATTGTTTACTTTTACATTAAAATACAAAACTATAGGAACATGAAGAAACATACTTACTTTTACATTAAAATACAAAACTATAGGAACGTGAAGAAACATACTTTCTTAAATATACATTGAATAGTAATGAAATTAAAACTGCAAATTCAGATTATGTGGAGGCACTTTTAAAAAGAAATAATAGTTAATACTTAAAATGTACAGGGTTCATATTGGGAATAATAGAAATGTTTGGTATATTTTATATGTAAAGTTTGCCTAGAAGACCATGAACAAAGCTCTCAAAAATGACTAGGATATTCCTATTTTATTTAATAATATTTAAAATATTTTCCAGAATTTTTTCAATGTACACATGAAATATTTTTCTTTACCTGAATTATATCACAATATGTTACTTTGCTCCAAGACCAATGATTGGAAGTGCTCTTTTGCATTTTTAAGGTGTTTGGTTCTTTATGAATAAGATTTGCCCAAAATATTTATAAACCACCAACACAAATTGTCATAAAAAAAGCTATTGCATATTCAAAATTTTGTAATATAAGCAATCTGATCATTATAGTAAAAATTTATTCATAAAAGATTAAATTCTTTCCATTACCCACATGATTTCATCTTTAAAATAAACCAATGGATATAGAAGTATTTGTATACTTTAATTGAGGAAAGTAGACTAAAACTTTCAGTGACTTACCAAACAGCTGACAGATCAAGAACCTAAACCCTGTATTTTCTAGTCCAACAAAGTACACTTTAAGACTATGATAAATTTATTTCCTACAAAGTAAATTGAATAATTTCTTAAAAGGCTCTCCATAATAAAATTCTCTGAAATTGGAATATGAATGGGAATTTCTATAATAAAATTTGAAGAATAACAGCACTTTTTTTTCTATTTCCCAATAGTTGCCTTTAAATTGCCTATATTTAAACCATAAGATTAACACATACTTAATGGCTTCCAATTACTATGTAGATTTCAGAATTCTTGGATATGTTTTATTGAATGCACGGTATAATAAAGGATGCTTAAACATAAATGCAAAGTAATTAATGAATGCTAGTGTATTTAGAAAGACACCAAGTAAATGCCCAAATGGAAAAGAAAGAACAGATGCAATTAAATATTCAGTATTACCATCAATTCTATTGCTTGGAAACCTTCTGCATGACTCTAAAAAGAGCATTTTTCACCTCTTTGTTCCTAAGACTATAAATGAGTGGATTCAGCATGGGAATCACCATAGTATAAAACACAGAGGCCACTTGATCCTTTCCCAAGGAATAGGACTTCTTGGGTTTTAAATAAGTAAAAATCATAGTTCCAAAATAGATTGTGACTCCCAGGAGGTGGGAGGCACAGGTAGAGAAGGCGTTGCTCTTTCCTGAAGAGGAATTAATTTTCAGAATAGTAGACAGAATGGACACATAGGAAACCGAGATTGTGTGAAGAGACACCATTACATTAAAACTAGCAAAAATGAATATCATGATTTCAGTGTCATGAGTGTCAGTGCAGGATAGGGCTAAAATTGGAGTTAAGTCACAGTAAAAATGATAAATTACATTGGAGTCACAAAAATGTAAACTGTTCATGAAAAGAAGGTTTACTAATGATTCAGTAAAACCAATCAGGTAGGACCCAGTGATGAAAGTATAGCAGTGTCTCCTGGACATAACCACTAGGTAGTGAAGAGGATTGCAGATAGCTACATAGCGGTCATAAGCCATTGAAGAGAGAAAGAAAACTTCAGTGACACAGAAGAGGGAAAAAAAAGACATCTGTGTGAAGCAGCCAATGAATGAAATAGACTTGTTGGAAGTCAGTAAGCTCTCTAAGATTTTAGGTGTGATGACTGTTGAGTAACTGAGGTCCAGGAATGAGAGATGACTGAGGAAAAAGTACATGGGGGTATGAAGCTGGAGATCCAGGTTAATTATCAGTATCATTCCTGCATTTCCTAGCAGGGTAATCAGGTATATTAGAAGAAATAACATAAAAAGGAACCACTGGATCTCTTCAGATTCTGTGAACCCAATAAGGATGAAATCACTCACATTTGATTTATTCCTTCTTTCCATAATAGCAATCAACTTGTAAACTGTTGAGATATCAAAAGTGATAATTGGTATGAATGACTTCAGAACTGTTTTTGTTTATAGGAATGATTTGACATTTTTCAAAATATGTCTGAAAAAATCTTAGGAAAGTAAATGGGGTAAAAATCAACATTTGGAAATTATATAATAGAGATTTGTATATATATATGTGTATATATATATATTGAGTAATTAGAATGAACATGATGCTGTTACAAGCACTTTCCTCCATTAGCACATTTCTCCAGATGAAAATATTATACCATAAGTATTACTCTTGTACAGATTTTTGGATGAGAGAAAGGGCACAGAAAGTTAATTACCTAGAATCATTACAATTAAGTATTGTTTGCCTATTGATTCTACCAAGAATGATTGTGTCCAGAAATCAAGTTCATAGCATTCTATTCCTACTTTTATTTAAATTCAGTGAAGAAAAAAAAATTATCTTAAAGCAATGATAGAGTGTTTTAATACATCATTTACTGTTCTTTTCTACTCAATATAACTTAGTAAAAATGACAATTCAGAAATTAAAACCTTATCTTTATTAATATTAGAAAGCACAAATACTATTAATTATCAGGCACAATTTTAAAAGATTATTGAATCAAGTTGCTTCCAAAAGTCATATTTCAATATGTGTATATATGTTGATCTCTGATTCCATCAGTTTTATATTTCTGTTTCTACAAATCCTGGCATTACTGAGGTAAGTATCATATGATATGTATAAATATATGTTTATCCTTCTAATAATATTCCCTTTTTTGAGATAAATTAATACACTTGAACTTTGAGATTAATACTTAACGTAAGTCAAAGCTGTTGAAAAATTTCTTCTAGCATTATCTCTCTAGAAATTTGTCAACCTCTAGATTTTCTCACAACTAAAATATGTAACCCATTTAAGGAGCATGAAATTTCTGTGATGTAATATTTGTTTCCCTTGAAAGAACTTATATTTAAATTTTAGTGTATGATTATTTTCTGAGGTAAAATAAATCAAACTAAAATTTTTTCAGGTTCTGGTCAGATAGAAAGTTCACCTGGAGGTTATGTAGCATGAGTATACCAGGACCTAATGTGAACTTGAGCAGAGCAGAGTATCCCTTGGTTTTTCACCTGATAATGCTAAGGCAGCTCTTATATTGAGGCTTGCAGATAATGCAAAATTTGCTCCTCTTGGGAGCTAATTTCCAAGGACGATTGCTTGACATGATGCCAAGGATAAAAGTTCAAGGACTAGTGTATCCATGCCAGGTTTGTAACAGAAATTCATCTTCCCCTTAGAAGCCACATAATGTTGAGCAGGATTATTGATAATCCTTAGAGATGTTCTAATTTATGACTGGGTAAAAGTGTAGCTATTTCTAGAGAAAATTTATTAATCTGTGGCTAAAAGCCCAGATCATTAACAACCATAGTAGTAATAACATATTTTTCCCAGCAAAATAATTTAATATTTAAGTGTGACACAATCTTTGGACTGAACATTGTTCATTATACAAAAATTATTAAGTAACAAAATTCAAAGAAAATATGGAAACCATTCATAAATGTTGTTATTCTTTAGATATATACTTTTCCAAGTATTTTCTTTTGTGCATATAAAGCTTCTTTATATTTATGTTATGTATTTATGTGATTTTATTACAGCTGAATTTTTAGCTATTATTATTTAACATTGTTTATAATTTATTATAGACCTTGACCTATGTTTAAAAAGACTCTTGGGCCCGGCTAGATAGCTCAGTGGATAAAGAGCGCGCCGGGGTACCACATGGGAGGCCCCGGGTTTGGTTCCCGGGGACCTCTCCAAGCGGGCAGATGGCCTTGAGAAAGGCAAGCCACCGTGGGTGGGGAAGAGCCACCGTGGGGAAGGCAAAAAGCCACCACGGGCAGGGTGGAGCCCCCACGGGCATGGCAAAGTCACCCGTGAAAAGCGGAGCTGCCGCCTGCAAAAGCGGAAGCCGAGCAGCCCGCAAAAAACATGGAGGACTGCTGCCCGCAAAACATGGAGCGGAGCCGCCCGTGGGAACGGAGTGGAGCCACCAATGAACGGAGTGAGCCGCAGATGCGGAGGGCCCACTCGGTGCGTCGCCGCAGGGACGGGGGGAGACAAGAAGCGAATGTAGAGAAACACACAAGAATGGACACACAGCAAGAGCAAGCAGAAAGGGGGGGGGATATGTAATAAATAATAAATAAATCTTTAAAAAAATAAAATAAAAAATAAAAAGACTCTTGAAAAATCCACAATTTCAAGTATTTTTCATTGACTGGTGTGACATAACTAACTTTTTTCTAGGAAGGTGCACCAGCTGATGAATGGGCATTTTTGAAGCATCACAAGGAAAACATGGATTTTTCTCTAGTCAGGTTAGGGATTATCAACTAATTCATCAAAGTATTGTTTCATTCAGCCACAACATTGCTTGTCCAACTTCTTTTTATTAGTTTAGTGGGCTAGCTTTTATTATACTAAAAGAAATAGGACAGAATAAAGTAAAAATCATTGCTGAGATGAGTAAAGGTTTAAAATTTTATTAATGGCTGAAAGCTTCTTTCTTCTATATAGAACTAGATGAAAACCATCCCTGTGAATCTTTCATTAATTATTGATAATGACATCAATTTCCATGTAGATTTAAAAGCTTATACAAGAAAATCTGTATATATGGCAGAATTTCAGGAGACAATCTGATGGAATAGATCAAGGAATTACAAAATAATATACTATATATTTGATGAACTTTTGAATGTACAATTATTCAAATCATCAAAAATTCAAAGATAATTAGATGCTTATTTGCAGATTAAAAGGCCAGCATCAAGGAATCTCACAATAGGTGACCATGGGGTTTAATATATTCTATCAAATACAACCTCAAAAGGATCTATTCACTCCTTGAATATCACTATGAGAGAGTTTGTTTTCCAGTACTGAAATCACTTCATAGCCATGAAGTGTACTTTCAAATAATTAAGTAATAGTCAAAGAGAGAATAATTTAAAAACTTTTATGAGTAATGAATTTTGTTGAATCTTTATTGTTGGTATTCCAACATTTGATCTTGTGAAATTGGAATGATAAATGATTTTACTAATCATCTTGATTTGCTTGAGCTTTCATTTTATCCAGGGAGTTATAAAGAAGAAACAGAGGTTAATTGAAACAAGCTGACATACCAATAATCTTTTACAGTCCTGATAAAACCCCTTGCCCCAGCCTGAGAGGAAGAAATGTAAGAGTTCAAGCTGACACCAGCAAAGCTTGAAAATCTTTACCACAACCTTACATCAACATTCTGCTTGCTGATTAACAAACTGGGCCTCAAGGACACCCTGCTCAAATAGCCCCATATTTTCCTAACTCATGTAAAGCATGTACCAAGAATAAGTCACACAACCCCTTATCCCTCCCTATTTCCCCTATTAACTTCCCTTTCTCTCAAGCAGCCATATAAGCTACCTCCCAAATCAACCTTTTGAGCAGAAACCCCTTTTGTACCTCCTCCTACATTAATGCAACTTTAGCTCAATAAACCTACTTTGCACCCCCTTTTAAAAGTCTGTTTTATTTTCAGCACAACAATCTCTAATCCCAAAAGTATGTTGACAGAAAATCAGGAGTAAGAAACACAAAAGAAACATGACTGACTTACATTTCAACAAAATTAGGATTTTGACAATTATTCAATATCATTTTTTTAAATTATATTTCCTCACTAGATGCTGGTTGTCTGAAATAGAGATGGAAACTCTCACATTGGTGAAGGCAATTAATTCAGTGATGATTAAAGTCAAGGAAATGCCCTTGTCTTAAAATTAGCATGTTTCTTGCTTGACCAAACTGAGCATCATTACCTGGCAGAGTTGACACATTAGTCTAACCATCACAAGAAATAAACAATTTTAAGAGGAATTCAGGAGTAAAATTACATATATGAATACAACTGTAAAAAATCTATTAACTGGGGCCGGCTTGATAGCCCAGTGGATAGGGCACCGGCATACCACATGGGAGGCCCCAGGTTCAGTTCCCGGGGACCTCTCCTAGTGGGCAGACCACCTTGAGAATGGCGAGCTTCCATGGGCAGGCCAGAGCCACCATGGGCAGGGCAAAAAACTGCCACGGACAGGGCAAAAGCTGCCATGGGCAGGGCAGGTAGCCCACAAATGGAGCACAGCCAGCCACCCACGAACTGAAAGCCAGCCGTGAATGGAAGCAGAAGCCGCCCACAAGCGGGGAAAGCCACGCCTGTGCAGTGACCAGTCTTGGCACGTCACTGCAGCAGGGGGGGGAAGGGGAGATATGTAATAAAATAAATAAATCTTTAAGAAAAAATCTATTAACTAGAATTATATTTAACCAATGCTATAAAGTACTTATACACAGAAAAATGCTAGGCATTGCTGAAAGTACTTATGAAATACCTAAATAAATGGAAGAATGTTCCCTCTTCATGGATTTGAAGACTGAATATTGTTTAGTTTTCAATTCTATCCAAAGCAATTTACAGATTCATTGTAATCCAAATCAAAATTCCAACAGATATCTTAGCAGCAATGGAAAAACCAATCAACAAATTTGTATAGGCTGAAATAACCAAAAGATCTTTAAAAAGATGATGGATGTTAGAACATTAACATTAACTAATTTAAAATTCATTACAAGACTCCAGCAATCAAAATATCATTACACTGGTAGAAAGGCAAACATACAGAACTATGCCATTGAATTAGGAGTTCAGAAATAGACCATCATGTCTATGAGCAATTGATTTTTGTAAGGATTGCCACATTCATGCAATGATGTAAGAATAGTCTCTTTAACATATGGTGTTTGGAAAACAGGCTAAATATATGAAAAAGAATAAATGTGATGCTGATGGAAGATGGCATTGGTTTAGGTGCACAGTCACTGGCTCTGAAGCAGAGGATGGCTGATTGGGGATGGGAACCTGCCAGGGTGGTCTTTTCTAGGAGCCTGGGGGATGGAGGTCTTAGGTTTATCAGTCTGGAGGCAACTGGACTGTGATTTGAACTGTTCAACATAAAATCATGAGTTCTTTACTCCCCAGCTGGAAACACAGGTGGCTAAACCCTGTTATCTGGATGGGGTGTTGGGCAGTCCAAATCCTCACTGGTAGACCTGTAAGGGGGCAATAAACTCTGAGAGTGGGAAGGTTCTGACTAAAGGTGGAGAGGGGTTTCCTTTTTGTGGGTTTGGTCACCAGGACACCTTAGCAGTTTTCAGGAGTGAATTAGCCAGCTGGAAGTGGTGCTGAGCAGAGGGGAGAGGTGAAACTGCTGTATGCTGCCAATCTACCTAACTGTAACATGGATGCAAAGGGCAGTGCCAGCAATTTTACAGCTCCATGCTGAGTAACACAGTCTCAGTTTCCCAGGGGGAGTCGGGCAGTGGGAAGTAAGAAATAAGTCTCCAAGATAGTATTGGGGGTCCTCTCACAGGAGGGGGTGGTCTAGAAGAGGCATTCTTTAAGGGCCCTTATTACATAAAAAAAAACATAGAAAGAGAAATGTATTGACTTGCTTTAATCACTAAATACTGCCTCAAAGCCTGCAGAGAGAAGGCTGCAGGGCAATTGTTAATGAACACAGGCTGAGAGGTTCTACAAGGGCCCAAAAGGAATGCTGTTTTTCCTTAGCTTTGACTGCATGTTTGTGTGCTTCTTACCTCTACTCTCACCTCTTTGTTTTTTTTTTTTAATTAGGTGCTGATAGCTTTTATTTTCTTTCCTGGTCTCCTTCATCCTTGACTTTCCATCCTCTGTGTACAGTGATTATGTCTACCAACACTGTCTCCTCCCCTTCCTTCATCTTTCTACATTCAGCTCTCTGTTGTGGTTCTTACATTCCACCTTTTTTTCATTTGCTCTCAACTTCACCCTTGTTAACTTCTATCTTGTCTATTCTGTTCTCTTTTCTTTCTTTCTTATTGTACTTGCTTTTTTCTTTCTGCCTTTTCTTTTATAGTTTTCTCTCTTCTCATCATTCTGGCCCCAAAAATGTTCTATATATTTTCCTCTATTTGACTCCCATTCTACTGTAGGCAAACAATTTCCCCCCAATCACTCTACACTGCTGACACAAGTTAAATATTCAATTTCCTAAGTCTGATACATCTCCTCTTCTAACTTTTATGAATAGTACTATTATCCCTTTTCCTTTCTTTCCCCTTTCAATTGCTCTGGCCCTAATCTTCTTCCTTCAAAGGAATATAGAAAAAAGCAAGGAAATACAACAAGGGGAAGAAAGTATCAATGAGAAAACTTAACACACACACTGAACAATAAGTTAATAAAACTCTAGATCAGAGAGAGAAGCTAATCAACTGAATAAACCCAGCAAGATAAAATGATGACCAGAGAGCAACAAAAACTTACAAGCCATACTGAGAAACTGGAAGACAAGGACCATTCCAAAGAAACACCAAAAACCAGGAAGAGATGCAGAACATAGAACAACTAATCAAAGTTGTCCAAACAAATACCATGGACCAACTTCATGAAGTGAAGGAAGAGATTAAGGATATTAAGAAGACACTGGGAGTACATACTGGAGAAATTGTAAACATACATGAAAAGGAAACAGATATGATGTCGATGAATAGCATAATCCAAGAAATCAATAAGATGATGGATTCACATAAAAGCAGATTTGAACAGACAGAAGAAAGAATTAGTGATGTGGAAGACAGTACATCTGAAATCAAACAGATAGTAGAAAAGATAGATCAAAAGATAGAAAAAATCCAGCAGGGACTCAGGGATTTAAGCGTTAACACAAAATGCACAAACATACACATTATAGGCATCCCAGAAGGAGAAGAGAAGGGAAGGGAACAGAAGGAGTTTTGAAGGAAATAATGGCTGAAAACTTCCCAACCCTAATAAGGGTGGTGGATGTACATACCCAGGAGGCACAGTGCACCCCAAACAATATAAATCCCAACAGGCCAACCCTAAGACATATACTTGTCAAAATGTACAATGCTCAAGGCAAAGAGAAAATACTCAAGGCAGCAAGAGAAAAGAGAACCATCACATACAAGAGAATCACAATAAGATAAAGTGCTGACTTCTCAGCTGAAACCACAGAGGCAAGAAGACAGTGGTATGTCATAGTCAAGGTACTAAAAGAATAAAACTTCCAACCACAAATTCTCAATCCAGCAAAGCTGGCACTCATAAATGACAGAGAGTTCAAAATATTCACAGATAAACAGAAATCAAGGGAATATGATGATAAGAATCCTGCACTTCAAGAAATACTAAATAGGATGTTCTTTAGATCAAGAAGCTCTAAAGGTTGAAAGGAAAAAAACAGGAGAGACAGAATTGGAGGAGAGTGTAAGAACAACAAAAAATGACATAAAGAGAAACAAAAACTATATAGGACATACATAAACCCATAGAAAATATGGCAGATGTAAGAAATTCATTGAGAGTAATAACACTGAATGTTATTGGATTAAACTCACCAGCCAAGAGACACAGATTGGCATAATGGATAAAGAAATATGACCCATCTATATATTGTTTACAAGAGGCCCACCTTAGACCCAGGGATTCAAGGAGGCTGAAAGTAAATGACTGGAAACAATTTTTCAAGAAAATAAAAACCAAAAAAGAGCAGGAGTAGCTATTCTTATATCAGACAAAATAGACTTTAAATGCAAAACAATCATAACAGACAAAGATGGACACTATATATTAGTAAAAGGGGTAATCTCTCAAGAAGAGAGAACGATCATAAATATTTATGCACCTAATCAGGGTGCCTCTAAATATGTGAGGCAAACACTGGAAAAACTAAGTGGAGAAATAAATGCCTCCACAATTATAGTGGAGGACTTTAATACACCATTAGTACCATTAGACAGAACATCTAGACAGAATCAGTAAAGAAACAAAGAACCTGAATAATACATTAGAGGACCTGGACCTAATAGACATGTAAAGAACACTACATCCTAATAGAGTGGGATATACATTCTTCACAAATGCACATGGATCATACTCCCAGATGGACCACATGCTAGGCCACAGAATAACTCTCAATGAGTTCAGAGTGATTGAGATTATACAGAGTAATTTCTCTGACCACTACGGAATGAAATTAGAAATCACTAAGGGCCAGAGGCCATACTAACAAAGAAAAAGAGAGAGCAGAAGCAAATACACAAAATAAGGAATGAAGAGAAGGATATCACTGAAATAAATAATATCATAAGAGAGTACTTTGAAAAATGATAATTTAGAGGAAATGGACAAATTCCTAGAAACTCACAAACAGCCTACACTGATGAAAGAAGAAGATGAGGAACTCAACAGTCCAAATACAAGTAAAGAGATAGACTCTGTTATGAATAATCTCCCAACTAAGAAGACCTCAACACCAGATGGCTTCACAGTTGAATTCTATGAAACATTCTGTAAAGAACTAACACCAAACCTGCTTAAGCTCTTCCAAAAAATAGAAGTAGAAGGAATATTCGCTAACTCATTCTATGATGCTAACATTACCCTAATACTGAGGCCAAACAAAGACACCACAAGAAAGGAAAATTACAGACCAATCTCTCTAATGAACCTACATGCTAAGATCCTTAACAAAATACTTCCTAATTGCATTCAACAACATAACAAAAGCATTATACACCATTACCAAGTGGGTTTAATCCCGGGTATGCAAGGATGTTTCAACATAAGAAAATCAATCAATGTAATACACCATATAAACAGATTGAAAGAAAAAAATGGTCATCTCTATAGATGCAGAAAAAGCATTTGAAAAAATACAGCACCCTTTCCTGATAAAAAACTCTGCAAAAGATAGGAATAGAAGGAAACATTCTGAACATGATAAAAGCTATATACGAAAAACCCAAAGCTAACATCATCTTCAATGGGGAAATACTAAGAGCCTTCCCTCTGTGATCAGGAATAAGAGAAGGATGCCCACTATCAACACTATTATTTAACATTGTCCTAGAAGTACTTGCTTGAGCACTGAGGCAAGAAAAAGATATAAAAGTCATCCAAATTGAAAAGGAAGAGGTAAAAATTCCATTATTTGCAGACGACATGATCCTATACTTAGAAAGCCCCGAGAAATCTACAACAAAGCTCCTAAAACTTATAACAGAGTTCAGTGACTTTGCAGGCTATAAGATCAATGGTGAAATATCAGTAGCATTTCTGTACAACAATAATGAGCAATCTGAGGAGGAAATCAAGAAAAAAAATACCATTTACAATACTGACAAAAAGAATCAAATACCTAGGAATAATTTTAACTATAGATGTAAAGGACTTATATGCAGAATATTACACAACATTGTTGAAGGAAATCAAAGAAGACTTAAATAAGTGGAAGAATATCCCCTGTTCATGGATAGGAAGACTAAATATCATCAAGATGTCTATCCGGCCCGGCTAGATAGCTCAGTGGATAAAGAGCTCGCTGGGAAACCACATGGGAGGCCCTGGGTTTGGTTCCCGGGGACCTCTCCTAGCGGGCAGACCGCCTTGAGAATGGCAAGCTGCCATGGGTGGGCCAGAGCCGCCGTGGGCAGGGCAAAAAGCTGCCATGGACAGGCAAAAGCCACCATGGGCAGGGCAGGTCGCCTGCAAATCGAGCACAGCCAGCCACCCGCGAACTGAAAAGCCGGCCGTGATGGAAGCAGAAGCCGCCCACAAGCGGGGAAAGCCGCGCCTGCGCAGTGACCAAGTCTCGGTGCGTCGCCGCAACGGGGGGGAAGGGGAGATATGTAATAAAATAAATAAATCTTTAAAAAAAAAAATATGTCTATCCTACCAAAACTAATCTACAGATTTAATGCAATCCCATTAAAAATTAACACTGCATTTTCTAAGAAATTGGAAAAACTAACTACAAAACTTATTTGGAAAGGTAAAAAGCCTCGAATTACCAAGACATATTGAAAAAGAAAAATGAAGTTGGAGGTAACACACTACCCAATTTCAAAACATACTACAAAGCTACATTTGTGAAAATCACATGGCATTGGCACAAGGATAGACACATTGACCAGTGAAACAGAATTGAGAGTTCTGATATAGATCCTTGCATATACTGTCACCTGATATTTGACATGACACCAAGCCCACTCAGTGGGGAGAGAATGGCCTCTTCAACAAGTGGTGCATGGGGAACTGGATATCCATGTGCAAGAGAATAAGAGAGGAACATCATCTCACACCCTATATGAAAATTACCTCAAGATGGATCAAAGATCTAAATACAAGACCCACACCCATGAAAACCTTGGAGGATAATGTAGGGAAGCATTTACAGGACCTAGTGATAGGAAATGGTTTCATTGGAAGTTCTGGAATCAGTTTCTGTTTTCTTTGTGCCCAAAAGTTCAATCCTTAGTGTATTTCTTTCATCTAGCATTTTGCTATAAGCTACAAGGAGAAGCCAAGCCACATTCTCCCGGTTTACTTTGGAAAGTACTTCAGCTAAATGCTGAGGTTCGCTGTTTCAAATTCTGTCTTCCCTATAACACCAGGAGTTAATCTTGCTAAGTTCTCTGCAACTTTAAAACATGGATCGCCTTTCCTCTAGTTTCCAATAACAGTTTCTTCATTTACTTCTAAGGCATCATAGAAAGTCTCTTTAGCATCCATCTCACAACTGTTTCCTTCAAAGGACTTATCAAAAAGAACTTTAAGCTCCATATTGCTATCAACAGTCTCTGCAAAGCAATCTAGGCCTTTTCCATCAAGCATTTCATAGTTTCTCCAAAAAATACCCCTTAACCATTTATAAAACCATTCCAACAGTTTGGTAATTGCAAAAAGCCCTCACCCCAGTCCACGGTACCAATTCTGTTTTGTTCAGCCACAGGGGTGCCTTTTGAAATATACCAAAGATTGGTTGGTCTTTATAAAGGGTATTTATCTGGGGTAGAAGCATACAGTTACCAGGCCACAAAGCATAAAGTTCTTCCCTCACCAAAGTCCCGTGTTGGAGCAAGACAGCTGCCGACATCTCCAGTGTTCAGGCTTCTGGGTTCCTCTGTTCCCAAGGCTGCGTTTCTCTCTGGGCTTAGCTTCTGTTTCCTCCACAAGTTCAGCTGTAGACCATGAGGGTCTCTATGCATTGCATCTCTCCACAACGCCAGCTGTAGACTATCAGGCAAATGGCTCACTCCAACATCAGAACTGCTTCTTAAATCTGCTTCTCTAAATTTGTGCAATTCAAATCTGCTACCTAGCCTTTATACTTGAGACTGCACCCACTGAGGGGCAGGGCCCAACACCCTCCTGACATGGCCCAGTTAATGCCCTTATCATAAACCAATCATGCCCAGATGAACAGATGAGTTTACAAGCCTAATCCAATTTATATTTTTGGAATTCATAACTACATAAAACTGCCAATCCATTACCCCATGTTACACCCATTAGAATGGCTTCTATTTAAAAAATTGCAGACTATAAATGTTGGAGAGGATATGGAGGAATGTGAACCCTCATGCACTGCTGGTGTGATTGTGGATTGATCCAGCCACTGTGGAGGACAGTATGGTGGTTCCTCAAAAAAACTAAATATAATTCTTTCATATGATCCAGCAATTTCACTGCTGGGTATATGCCCAGAGTAATTGAAAGTAAAGAAATGAACAGATTTATGTACACCAATGTTCATAGCAGCATTATTCACAATTGCCAGAAGTTGGAATCAACCCAGGTGCCCAGCAACAGATGAATGGATAAACAAAATGTGGTACATACATACAATGGAATACCACTCAGCAGTATGAAGGAATAAAGTGCTAACACATGGGATAATATGGCTGAATCTTGAAGACCTGATGTTGAGTGAAGCAAACCAGGCAATGAAGGATGAGCTGTACATAACCTCACTGATATGAATTAGGCAATTGTGTGGTCCCTGAGAACTAGGGTATGAAAAATAGGTTTAAAGAAAGAGAAAGAGAAGAGAGAGTTGTGGGACATCATCCATAGGGACATAATCTGTGGTGAAGTGATGGAGTGTGCTTGCATGTTGGGGGGATGGGACAGGTGGGTGGTGATATTTTTGGGTTTTGTGGTGCAGGGTTGTTGGCTGGGAGAACTGGGAGGGAAAGGTGGGAGAGCCCAGGATGCTTTGGGGGGTTGAGGGGGGACTGGATGAATGCTTGGGACTTGTGGGTGAGGTGTTGTGACCAAAGAGATGGGAGTGTTCTTGTCACAGTGTGGAGGGGAGGTGTTGCAGCTTGG